>LQRL01015674.1:0-20545 GCA_001703475.1 Hydroides elegans | reverse complement strand
TTTTTATGAGTAGTTGAAGAATTATAATATATATATATATATCCTTTTAAAGGTCTATGATTTGTTTTATACTCACTTGAACCTGGAGAAAAACTGTATTTGGTTCAATATCCTCGGCATTGAATTCATAGAAAGACTGCGAAAAGATTGGGTTGTATTTGTTCACTGCGACCACTGTAACCTGTACCTCCGCTTCATCCCACTGTCAACACGGTTGACATTATTGATTATTCTGAGCAATTCATTGATACAACGCTTTATAAGATTATTATTTATGATAATATATATTATTTTATTTTCAACCTTGCCCAAGCTTTTATTATTTTTTTATGAGAAAATGTGAAATTGGGTATTCTAAAGAAAACCTTCATGAAAGCCTTAAGCTGTGGCTGCATTTGATCGGACGGTACGATTTTCACTTTTTCGTTCCCTTTTTTAGTCGTTCTGTGTGATTTAATGAATAGCGAAAAAACGCCCGACTCAATCACATGTTTAATGTAACCGCAGTCGTATACTTGTGTCATTTGAAACAAATTGAAAAATACATGATATATACTCACATTTTGTCCATCAGTAACTTCAACAATGAGTGTGTATTCTTCATCATCGTCAAAGTTTAGTGACTGAGATGTTGTAATAGCCCCACTGAAATGCAAAAAGTAAATCTTGATTAAATGTAGGATATATCTACAAAAGGAGAGAGATCGTTGTCCATTGATTAGCAACTCATATTTTTTTCTATTAGAAAAATGTTGTTATATAATCAAACAAAACAAAAAACTAAGAAGATTAGTTATAATTTTGGTTATCGTTATTATTTAATTTTGGTTATCGTTATGACTTAATGAAAATTTGCGATACTAAATTAGCGCTTAATTATATGTTCGTAAAATGGGTGTTTTACGTTACCAGAACAAAATGCTTCTTCGTTCAAAATTGTTATATATAGCGATACTCAACAATATTTATACAAAAATGTTAATTCAAAACGCAAAATCTTACGTTGATGCCTCGATGCTGAACTGAGGATAATTTTCTGCAAACGAGTAGCGAAGAAGCGTGTTCTGGAAAAGATATAAATTTAAGAACTTTTATCACTTAGAACTTTTATCTTAAACTCATATGTTTAAATATGATTTCCGCACATTTAAATCTTGATTTAGGAATTATAATGCAATTTTGAAATACTAAATATTATAGTGATAAAAAAACGCTCGTATAGCCTATTGGAATACATGAAAACCTGTTCGTTTGTAGTTTTTCAAACTTTCGAAATAGCTAAATTGTTATATATAGAGCAGTAAAAAAGAAGAGAACCTATCGCGAGTTAGCACGTCGCGCCTAAAAGTGACGTTTGGAGGACTTTGTATTGCCATTTCAATTTCCGACAACGATTAGGTATTTCTAACGCCTATGTCATATACCTTAGCATTATGGATGTTAAATTAGCTCATACACCACCATTCATAACAAATAATTGCAAATTATAAAATATGATAGACTATATATTTTCTTTGTAACATAGATAGGTAGTTTCTTAAATCCTTTATCATGAATATTATCAATGTTAATTGCATTATTGTACTTTGGATGCCGTATCAAACGCGCCAACAAACGAAAAATATTCCTTAACTTATCAGATTTCATCCTAAATAAACCTAAATATGTTTTTCCAAAATGCCACAGGTCATATTACGACTTAAGAAATAACTGTAATTTATTCATTATATTTGTCACTTTAATGTAAGTTGATAATATAAGATACTTCGAGAGGGAGGTTGTGGGTATTTGGAAAAGCAAGAATGAGAGCCAATAGAATGACAAACAAGGCAAAACTTTAGTTGTAGGACCATCGAGGTTATTTGTCAGCGAATGAAACAAGATGGAATTATGTCTAACGAATTTCAAAACACAAACAATAAACAAATATAGGCATATATAGGCGGTCATTTCCCAAACATATCCTAATCAGGCCAATAAACATAGACTGTTTTGCGAGCATCCCATATAAGGCATGCATTATGCTGTTTGACCAGGTATGCAGAGCTATTGAACGACATCATTTCTATGCATAAGAGATATAGGCTGAATAACATGCATTTTGTTTATTTGCTGTTGATAAAAAAATTAAAGAATCTTTAAAAAGACATTGACAGGTGTGGCAAAAATTGCCAAAAAATACAGCGTTTTCAGATTTTAAATAAACCAAAGAACAAAAAAGTTATTTCAGATATAAGTGGTTTGTTAAGAAATTTTATATGGTTTAGCATGATAATCGTTCATATAAGGTTACACATAAAAACATCGATGCCTACCAACAATTACCACAGAGCTGTATTAATATTTGACACACATATGAGTATAATTATATCTAAGACAATTTGAAGTAAGAGTTCAATTTGAACAACATTTTTAATGAAATTGATTATATAGTTATGTACATTTCCATGGTTTATACTTGCAAAGCGGTTTGTTAGATTACCAAAGAAATGTGAGTTTATTTCAAGAATTACTATCATTCACTGATAAGGCAGCAGTTAACACACTTGCTACAGCGATTAGATAATTTTCGGTTCAATTTGATTCGGCTTAAATTGATTAGACTCCGTCTACAAAATCGATTGATTAAAACACATGCAAAACAGTAGATTTACCTGTGGAGCCGTTACTGGCATTGGGATCTGCACCGATGGAATGGTTGATTTATTTTTTATATTTGTTCTATACAATTTTAAATATGAAAAAAAAACTGTTAATTTGAGACATCGGGCGGGAAAATGACTTGAACAGGGTATTATATCGTATATTTTTGATAAACCATCGTATAATGCCACCGTTTGATGATACATCTTTAGTAATTTACCTGAATCTAATGGCAAACTAAGTTTATACAGCAATATTTTATTTATTTATTTATTACTTGTAGTTCATTAAATCAAATCACCTCGTCATTATCGATTGCTTCCACGGTAACCACGGGGCTGCCGACGACCGTGTTCTCAACGAGCGTTGCCATGTAAACGGTCTCCAGGAAGCGGGGCGGGCTGCTGTTGGCTGGCTGCACGGCAACGCGAACCAGTGCGTTCGAGTAACGGTCGGATTCATTCTCCTTTGTGGCCTTTAAATGGAGTTTAAAAATTTATTTTAGTGAGTTTGTGCATGAATGTAAATTAATGTAACTCTCTAATAAATGTCAATTTTCAGCATTAAAACAATACCCTATTTAGCAATGTGTTAAAAGAAAACTTAGATTTGATAATTGTTAGGCGTTTCATTACTTGATATTTAGCAGCAACATAAAATAAGTATTTATTTATCTCATTGATAGGGGTTTAGGAAAAAAAGAAATGTAAAGAAATTCCTGTACATCTTGTAAATTTAGCTTTGTCTTTAAAAATCAGTCACAACTTACCTGTATGAGTACAGATAGTTTTGTTCCTCTTTGTAATGCATCTCTGGCCAATGTTAATTGTCCGGTTGAGGGGTTGATCTCGAAATATTCATGTTCATCTGAAATCAATACCAAACATTATAATGTGACTGTTTCAGCAAAAAAATGTGTTTCGTTTTTACCTTTGAAAATAATATTGTTTATTTTTCAAGAGATGAAATAGAATTCAATCATACATACATGTACCACAAAGTTTACGCAGCGTCAAAAATAAGGACCAAATCTGTAAGAGCGCTTCATGATATGTCACTGGTAGCATTTTTTTTTGAACGCATTATAGCTAGGCCACACTTGCGATTTTAGTCGGAGACTGGATCGCCGACTGGAATCGCCGACTAAATCGCAATAGTGTGGCCACCCTTGCGACTCCGTCGCCGATCGTCGCCGACGGTCGGCGACGCATTTCTCCCGATCCAACATGTCGGATCGCAGATGTCGGCAATCGCAAGCACATCAAAGAGAATCGAGGTATGTCCAAGGATTTGCTATGTTCGAAAACGTTCAAAGTACGTTCAAAATGTTCAAAGTTGAGATATAGAAGACATGTAAAGATAGTATCTATTCTTTTGGAACTTCGGTCCAAGTTAGAATATCTATACCAAATTAATTTTGTAACTTAGTGTGTGAAGGCGTTCAAAACGTTCAAACGTTCAAAAATACAAGGGATCTATAAATGTATAGAATGTAAAGCATCCAAATAAATAACACACACATTTGACAGGTTTAGTAACAGGTGAATTTGCAAGTCTTTCAGATAAGTCCTGCCTGGTTAGAATATACGTTCAAAATGTTCAAAGGTTCAAAAAGCATTAATTTACATAAATATTTTCGAAATAAAGGAACATTTCAGCAAAATATATCCATACTCACGCAACCTATATCAAAAATATTTAAAATAATATGTATAAACTATAGTTTGAACCTTTGAACATTTTGAACGTATTTTGAACGTTTTCGAACATTTCGATTCCTTGGACATGAATGCACAATCTGAGCATCTATGATTTTGACGCTTACAATATTGTGTCGTCACAGACAATTTTCATGAGCATGTCTAAGATTGCATAGAAGCAACAAAATGGAAAAAGAAAAAACAATCTATCTACATTTTTTTTAAATATTTCCCTACAGCTATAATATTGACACATCTTTTCAAACAATTTATGTTTGTTTTACGAATCCTCGAGGATTTTTTATTTTAATCTTATTCGGAGATATATAGCTAAGCACGCTTCATTAAAATATAATTGATAACAGGTAGTGAATACAAGAATTTTGATTTTCATTTTCATAAAAGATGGTCCTCTTCAGAATGTAGCTATCAAGATAATGAAGTAACCTGTCTATAAAAATAGGAACACGTTTTTGTTAAAAATATTTATTTCGAAATTAGATTATTCATTATATATTTCAGTGTTTCGGGTGGTTTAATATTTCAACCATATTTTTAATGAATTCTCGGGGTGCCCTTCAGAAATGGATATAACAAATAAGCAGGATCACCGATTGTCCCCGATTTTAATCGCAAGAGTGTGGCCGGGTTTGAGATTTTAGTCGGCGATTGTCTGCGATTCAGTCGGCAATCCCGTCTCCGACGAAAATCGCTAGTGTGGCTTAGGGTGTGGCCACACGGAGCAAACCAGCCATTAAACCAAGCTTCAAACCACATAAGGTCGCGACGGCATTTTACATTTTAACGTATTAAGTATTTTGTTTATTACGTAACAATGAAATATCGGTGATTCAATCACGCTTGTCATGATACTCGAAATAACCATTTACTACGTCATAATATTTGTCAAATACGAATTAATGTTAGGTTTATTGAGTCCTTTTTGCTTTATTTTCTTAACCAAATCCCATCTGTATTAAATCATGATATATTATTTGAATAAAATTTTGGTTATTGCCGTCGCGACCTTAAGTGGTTTAGTGCTTGGTTTGAAGGTTGGTTTGCTCCGTGTGGCCACAACCTTAGCCATTAGATGAAAATGAATCAAGCATGATTACGGAATAAAATTGAATAAAAAACCCAATTTATTAATACAATATAAATATATATTATATCTTTATGACATATATATATATGAATATTTGAATAGATATTTTTTATGGTGAATTAAGTCCCTACCAAAGTCTGAGTCCTCAACAATGCTGTATACGAGTACTGCATTTTGCCAGATGTCAGGGTCGGTCGCTGAGATGCGTGGAGTTGTCTCTATAACAGTTCCCTGAAAGATAAAATTGCATATCCTTCCTTAATATTAGCTTTGTGGTTATAAGATAAAACATAAATTTTATATTTGTGAGTGGACAAAATATGACACGGAATAATTGCTCATCGATACTTTGATTCCCCATTGCCCTCAAGCCATGAAGCAGCTTAAGACTGAATGGAGATGAAAGTAAAAATGTATTTTTACGCTGCATGTATTTAAATTTATTGCAAAAAAAAAAAACAAAAATTCAAAAAAAGATGTTGAATGGAACAGTCATGAACGATGTGACACATAGGAGTAAACAGTGATGAATCTGTACACACGAAGCTAGGGGACGGAATTATCTAAACAGGCGCGCATAGAGGGAGCACTATTCGTTATACAAAAACAATAATAATAGGCGGCCACCGTTTTTGATCTCCAATTTTGAACCATTGGTACCACCGGTAAAGTATTTTTAATGGAACCGCTCCTTATAAAAATAAAGAGATACAGAATCTACTCACAATGGGATCGTTCTCTGATACGGTCGCAACATAGGTGTGTTGGCTGAACATCGGGTTCTGGTCGCTTTCGTCCAACACGTTGACGGTCACTGTGGTGTTGCTCGAGAGAACCACGTCCGAACCACGGTGATTATCCTGTCAATGTAAGAAGCATAATATGACAATTCATATACTTTATACAGCGTTCCCATATTTGAATTACATGTAGCACTATAACACTTATCTATATAAATATGTAGACTCTATTTTAATTGAATGATTAATAATCAATGAGAACAATAACCTTCAAAATTGATCCAACATCATCCGAAATACCTAATTTTGTACGTCTTAGCTCGATGAAGTTTCTTTTTTATATTCGCATATAGTTTTCATATGTGAGCAAACTTATATATTTTACACACAAAACATGATTTGATTCAAATGTAACGAGTCTAGGGTATTTTAGGATGACCTTTTTGAAGGTCACCTAAGTTTGTGACTCACCGTGACCTGGACATGGAGCGTGATGACCTGCACTTCCTCGAAGTCAACCATCTTGGTCAACGTCAGGCGACCCAGAGAGGGCAGGGGGAACTCAAAGTGGTCCTAAAGGGTTGAACAAAAATATCTTAACATTTATGATTCTATGTAATTTCAAATAAGCAACAGCATGATATTTCTTGAATTCGAATAGGTTTTTCTCGTTGGTGATCAACAAGATCGCAATACAATATGTGATTTTAAAGTGATACCTTTTTATAAAGTATGGAACGTTTGACAAAACTACCCCTAATTACATGAATACGGGTTAAATTTATACTATTTCAGGAAATGCAATGTTGTTTAGTTAATGGCATTGTTTTATGGCATTTTCTATGTATGCTATTCACTTAAATTGATGGAACCCAGAGTGATCCAGTGGATAGAAGATGTGAACAGACATTATATCTCTATGACGAGTGGTATTATATTTTATATAAGATTATTTGTGAAATTGCAATTTATAACATTTTGACAATCTAGACGAATATAGAAAAAAATGAAAATACGCAATTCAGTATTTCTTGAACCATATTTGTTATCATCGTTACCGAGTATGGTCCCGGGAGTACGCCGTAGCTGACGTATGGATTAGAAGGGTCGTCGTCCGTTGCGCTGATAGTAGAGATAACTGTGGAACCGATGGGCGAATACTGAAAAAAGGAAGAAAGGAAGAAAGAAAAACTAAATAATCAAAACTGAAAATACAATGTATATTAAGTTCAAGCAGGAGCGGATCTACATAAGTAAATGTCCTGCACTAATGGTGGAGATGACAGTGGAACCGATCGGTGAATACTGGAAACGAAGAAAAAATCAAACATAAATAGTATATTTTGCAGGGGTGGTTTTTCTTTTAAAGAAAATGCTAACTTATAAACTTGATATTGGATGTATTGGCGATCGGCATTTACTGCAATATACTTATAATATTGTTATTTGTATAACAAATCTGAATATACATGTACATAGGCATCGTATATCAGTTGGTTTTAGAATATGGAAATTGATTAGATTCTATATAGATGCGTGATATGAGATTACTCTGCAATATAATGACAATGCAAAATCAAACCGAACATTTCAGGACATGAGGCACTATTTCAAATATCAATGTTCTTCCTTCAACAACTTTCACTGTTTTCAATATTGTATGGATAAGGCATTATCTCAAGAGCAACAGTTTACTTTAAGTATGATTGGAAATACATACTTCACGACATGAAATACATTGTATTCGTAGAAACTCTCACTAAAAATGTGAAAACCATTTTTTATCGTCACGAAATCGAAGACAATTTCTTAAATGTTTTATATAGACTTCTAGTGACTCCAAATTGCAAAAGAGCCGCTATGACCCAAAAACGATGAGGTCATAACAGGTATGACAATGAGTGGGCTACATTGCACATAAAACATTTTCATGCGAAAGGTTCAGCTATTAAATAATATAAAAAAGTGTCTAAATAACCATTATCATATTGTTACGAAAAGGATATAGCCTGTTTATCTTGGAAATGCTCCACTATAAACTACGTCAATAATAACCTGTTTTATACGTACAATACAAAGCATAAAACCTTTTGGCGCTTCATTGCAAATTAAAGAACCCTCAGCATAGTCAAGAAGAAACTATTGTATATACATAAATATAAAAAATATATAAATGTATAGTGCTAGATATGGTGTTTGGTGCGGTTTTAATGCTGAAATATGTAACATTTTGAGCTATGGTCTTCTTGTATTCAAGAATAATTTTGAAATAAAATGAACGTTTATATTATTTGATAAATATTACTATACTTAAGCTATACAATATATAATGATACGATTGTTGCTTTAATGGGTTCGTGTTTAAATATAATATCAACAACCTTTCGATACAGCTAGATTCAACATTTATAACAATTCCACCAAATTCCACCAACTTTTTAATCTATAAATATTACGAATTTGATAATTACGGAGTTATAAACTTTTTTTAAGAATACACGTAACGAGTAAACCTTAAATAATCAATATTTTCTAAGAAATTTCGTTATTCTAAGTTGAACTCTTTTGAAATCTTGTCTTATTTCATTGTGCAGTTCGACCTGTGACCCCTTTCAATACAGTCAAATGTTTTATACATTATCCATCTTGCATTATCATATACAAGTGTCATCATAACGTTGACATCCACGTGCGAATATGATAGGTTTGCATACTATTAATTGGCAACTATGACTTATTAAGATACATTTGCATTTGAGATTTTAAAGATCTGAATACACCTGAAGTCGTTAAAACCCTGAAAGCAGGCAACATAGCTTTTTAGTTCTAATTCATGAACCACCTTAATTATTGCCTAGGTATAAACGTTTTTAATTTCATGGCGATTTACATTTTGAATAATAAAGTGATGTTTTAAAGCGTTAGACTAAGGCGTCCGTCTTAACACAGATATATAATTGTGGCTAGTTTAAATGTTAACCCCAAATAGAAAGGTCGTCAACTTTTATTTAAAGTTGCTCGACCATTTTGTTTGTCAATCATAAAGTTTTCGCCATAAAGAACAATATAATTATAAAGATACATGGGCTGTCTAAGCAGGCTATTATTCATAATTACACTACACGTACGTTCTGCCCATAGACAAGCCAAGCTAACAACCCTAATTATAAGCCGTTGTCGCTGTGAGAAGGGTCCTTGAACATAAATTGAAAAATGCAAAATATTGAAAATTAGGCATTTCAAATTAGGTTGAAAGTTCCTTAGATGTTTTTTGCTGTATCCGTTTTATCAACATTAGATGCAAACTAATTTCAGTAACACGATACCATTAAAAAATGGAAAAAATAAGCGCATGTGTTATTTTTTCCGTAAGCTTTGCTTGGTTTAACTTTAAATATATATAGATGCAAAACCTTCATGTTCCCAGGTACGCATAACCTGTTGACATAACCCTCACGAAATAAAATAACGTCATAACCCTTGCAAAACATGCCTGTTTTGAACATGTTGTGGTGTACACTTATCTTTCACTTACTTATTTTCTAACAGTTCATGATGCGTTTCTCAAAATAGCAATTATAAATAAAAACTTGTAATATGTGAAACATGACCAAAACCTGAACATTAGAAAGTTCGCTGATTGATTTTAAAAATAGTTGGCATTCACATTCATGGTGTATCATAAATTTTATTCCCTTATATAATCTATATCATGTGTAAAACTGGTCGATTGAACATAGTCTAGGAAAAAGATATAATATGAAAAATCATATGGTTATATTATGCAATAGTAGCTTCAAGGGGGAACATCACCCTTTGGGATACATAGAAAACATATATACCCAAAATATAGAAATTCGCCCCCTTTTGGTTTCCTATTTCCTCACAACGAAAAGTTCACAAATTCAATAACATGACACTCCAAGTATGAATGCGACACTCGGCTTTAAATGAACCATTGTGGTCATAGGGCTTAAAAGGTGTTTAGAAATTTAAGTTTTTTATTAGTTCCTTATAATGTGTCAGCTTCAGTTTTCTTCCCCGTCGGTAATTTGCATGCTCGTCAGGTAGATGAGACAAGGGAATAAGGTTTCAGGACACATTTCAATGTTCAACAATGCTTAAGAGGTTTCCTGTTCAAAGACGAGAGTACAATTTGTTTTGTGTACGAAATCGAGACAAATTTAACGCCAGACATATTCAAATCCAACGGGTGAAAATTTTATAAAGGACTCTAGATATATCTTAAATCAGAAAAACATTGTACTATTTGGATTAAAACAACTACGTATCCTACCAACTTTTGTATTACTGTACAAAACAATACCATTAACAACTAGAAACCAATTCAAGTTGAAAATTGATAGTGTGTTTTACAACCGTGCTAATAGATTTTAGTAAATGATGGTCAAGTTATAAACCCCCATGTTGTATTTGAATTTCAAGTGCGTCATATTAAAGATGCTCTTAATGGACTTTGCAAATACTATTTTTTATGTTGGTAAATACGGAAAGTAATAAAACCATAAACGAAGAAATAATATGTAACACATTTTAATGGTCTGATTTTACGATGCATTCGCTTCTGGGTGACGTGAGCATGACCACTTCAATTAAGGATTAAAGTATGGTACATTTTCTTGATTAGTCACATCATCTAAAATATTTTCAACCCTCCAAATAACATCCTACCCACAGAAGCAAACCCACCAGCAACATAAGGCAAAAATAAAAAATCAAATCAAATAAGCGTTGCCATTTGCGTGAATGGAGAGCGTTGGATACCTTATGGGAGCAGAACTCTTAACCCATCCCGGGCCCGGGCTTGAGCACTGTTCATAATGTTAATAAAGTATACATATGGTATATTAAAGGGAGCATTTCTCATGACACTTATAGCATATGTATTAAGTATGAAAGTATAAGTCATCGACCCACCTCGCTGATGTTGACGGCGTAAGGGGCTCCGAGGAAGACCGGCGCGTGGTCGTTCAGGTCGATCGTGTTGATTAACACAAGCAGGTCCATCTGGAGGGAAATAAAGGTTGTTGTTAAGCACTTTTTTATTTAGTTGTGTACATGTATTTCACAGATCCGTTTAAGCTTTTATGTTGGTCGGTTATTTAAAAACAAATGGGCATAATGGACAGAGGTAAGAGCCTGGAGGATCTCATTATGTATTACTAGACTCTTTTTCCAACTGCATCTCGATCATTTATCGCTTTATAATTTCTCTAGATACAAACTTGAACTCATAATGGTATATGTAAAATCAACTAATGCGAAACCCCGGGTTGTGGCAATGAAAAAAATAGCCAACTATTTCCATTACCGAATATAATCGAATCTAAATCAAAATCATATAGCTTCTCACTCTCTACAATCTATTTTCCTGATACCCGAACAAGCTATCACTTTCACTAACCACGCACCTGTGTATTTGATCCGCGCACTTGGCAGTTGATATGGATCTGAACACCTGCTTGCGAGTGCTCTATTTGATCCAGAACAGTGATGTCACGTGACGCGGGATCGAAACCGAAGGAACCGCTGGATGATGAGGATTCTGATAGGAGGGTTTGCTGTTGGCCGCCGACCACGTTCAGGTTGATGACTGTGGAACCTTTGCAAATATGGAGCATGCATTATTATTTAGATTGCAATACAGTCTCCCAAAGACAACTACCGGTGTATATCATGCATATATATTGTAATTAACTATACTGCAAATACAATCATGTCTTGCTTCGATGTTTTGATTTTAAATGTGAACATGTATGTTGGCCGACTTTGGATAGAAAATTATGCGTCCAGAAACCATTCGATATTCTATTATTTGAAATTACTTCTCGAAATCATCTTTAGCATTGTAACAAAAAGTAACACGAAATGAAATACACACTTACATTTGATTTGATTGTCATAATAAAATGACGCCAAATATATTCATAATATTATGAACGATTTTACAGGGAAAACAATGGAAGAAAGTTAAGTCTTGCGAACGGGAGCGGGGTGGTTGCAATGGAATTAACGCGTTATCTGACAATCGCTTAGAAAAATTAAGAATGATATTTCTCCTATTCCGAAATTCTAATTTATCGATTGGCATCAAAATGTCGGACTATAGTCCAAACATTAAACTTACCAACAGGCAGGTCTTCCGGAATGGCTTCGATGATGAGCACATGCGCAGTGAAGTCGACGCCGTCTGCGTCCGCCATGCTCGAGTGCCAATCGCACGGAGACTGACCTGTATAGGTTTAATCATATGCATTCAATTTCCTGAATATGTATCGCATGAAGATTGGGTTGCTTTATTTTCTGGTATCAGTTACATATATCAACCATTGGAGGAAACCGAGTTGCTCCAAAAGAGAATATATCGCACGGAGACTGACCATAGGGGGATAGCATCGATACATCATGTGTGTTTGATGTGATTAATTTACAGTGTATATAACAGTGTATATAAAATATAAAGAGTATTTGGACTCTCGTGCTAGTCACATTGACATTTTGAAGAAAATATAGTAACAAGTAGATCAGTGAAACTGATTAAGTCCTCCACTACTTTAACAGCAGTTGAACATTAAAAACATACGAAATTAAATTTGAATCCGTCGAAGGAACGTCTTTCACACAACGTTTTTCTCAAAACGTCTTTCTCACAACGTATTTCTCACAAGGTCTTTCTCATAACGTCTTTCTTCCAACGTCTTTCTCACAACGTTTTCCTTACATCTTCGTAGTCCTCAAAAATAACGATATACGAGTAATCTTTTTCTATTTGCCTTTCTATAAGTCCCCAAATCACCAGTTTACAAAATTTCACCAAAATTTCAATTTTTGAGATGTTTCAACAATAACACGCCTATGCACAGCTCCAATATATGTTCTGGCTATGTGCCATTGGAAAACAAAATCCATCGAGGGATAACCGAGAACTCGTCCGTACAAACTACCATCAATAATCACGCTAAGTCCTCAAAATCACCATTTTTTCCGAAATTCGCCAAAATTTCATTTTTTGAGATGTTTCAACAATAATATGCATATGCATAGCTCCAAAATATGTTCTGTCTTTGTGCTAAAGGAAAACAAAATCCATCGAGGGATAACCGAGAACTCGCCCGTACAAACTTCCATCACTACTCACGATAAGTCGCCAATATCCCCATTGGGAAAAAATCGCAAAAACTTCAATTTTTAAGATTCTCCAAGAAATAACACGCCTAGGCACAGCTCCAATATATGTTATTTCCATGTGCCAAAGGAAAACATCGAGGGATAACTGAGAACTCGTCCGTACAAAGTAGTTCACCCAGGTTTCGACAGACGGACTGACGGACAGACAAACAGACAGACAGACGGACATGGTTCATTGGTCTTATAATCCCATTGAACGTATAAAATTTTATTTTTTTTTATAGCTCAATTATTTGTGTAGTGACGGACGGACAGTACTGAATACTATAGTCCTCCGCTTCGCGCTAACGCGAGGGCGGGCGGAAGACTAAAACACCTATATCGCTTGATCCACTGGATTTTATTGAATTATGCAGCTATGCAGAATTATCGCAACAATTTTTCCGAAATATTGCGTGCCCTATACCGTTACTGTATAGTACACTCTATGTGTTAGGTAATATATTTTATATATGCTAAAGGCGCCAGCCCTTATGAAAATAAAATTTGTTTTATATTTACCTTGAATGACGAAGACGGTCGCAAGCAAGAGCAAACAGAATAAATATCCTCCTGGCTTCATTCTTATATTTTTCAGACAATTACTGCTCGAATTAAAACGATTTGGGTCCTTTGTATCCTCTGGGTATTTGAAATAATGTGTGAATATGTGAAGGTTCAGCACACCTTTACTTTTAATATATTTATATCCTTCAGGTATTATGCATATTGAGACGTTTTCCATATATTCCTTGCTTAATAATGCATTTGTTCTAATGCTTGATCAGTTTTTTTATTTCGAATAATATCCATTTGGAGGAATTCCGAAAATATATTCGAAGGGAAAAGTATCTATAGTGGTGATCCTACATCAAGGCCATGAATGTTCTGAAACAAAAATGTGACTTAATTAAATATTAGCATTTTGTATTGGTAAAGGTTTTGCACTTAAAGGCAACTAAAACACGAAAACGAAATGTCAAACGTCTGAATATCTGATCGAAAATTTTAATCAAATGAAACTGTTACAAAAATGTCATTCAAGGGCCGCTTAGTTTTATACACAATGGACTTGAAAATGGCAAAAAGACCTTTTGTATGTCTTTTTCTATCTACAATAACAGGTAAATGGCACAAAGGATTATCCGATGTTATCCAATCGCTTATTGTCGTGCAAAATGATGCTGTGATTCAGAATAAAGGTAGAAACGCGTAAGTATATGTTTCATTTCGAACATTGCCACCTCTGGGGCCTAATCTTCCCCCGCATTAAAAGGGTTCCTTGCAAAAAAATGTTATGCATTATTTATTCATAAATGCTGCCTTCTATCTTATAAATGATTTACCATACAAAGTATTTGAGTTGCTAAGCTTAGAATATCGCAATTCAATATACAACTGGCATAATTAAATTGACGATTAAAGCAAATTTGCATAATGTATTTTAAAATAAAATGATATTGAAAAGGTCATTATTCACATGTTCTGTATAAAAGACATTCAGCATTCGTCTGCATGTAGCCGCTGTCTACGTTTGTTGAGAAAAGTTGTAAGAGAGCTGAATTCGTTAAATAGGTTCAATATGTTCCATACATAGTAACGGACCCCTGTTTTCTTTAGGGCAATTTTAGGGAAATTATGTTCCAAAGGGGGTTCTATGTTTCCCTTTGAAAGGCATGAAAATTACTAAACTATTACTTATCTAATTAGAAGACTTATCCCACGATAACCAATGCGTCACGAAACAGGTGATGCAAAATTAGTAGCTTGGGGTCGAAGGTAAAATGCGTGTAATGGTAAATTAACTGGCAAAATTGTATTTGTATATCAATTATGACAGGATAGGAATGCATCTGATCTTGTTATCTATTCCAAATGTATAACAAGAAGAATGTATGCTATATTCAAGAAATAGTCACATTCGTATAATCGATCCTACAAGCATTCTGCTCAACAATGCATCAAAATCATAGCGTTTAGACAAACTGCTTTATTCTATACCGACCATACATTATCCATAGACGCTTGGCATTGGGCAACTGACCACTAGCACAAAAGATGAGCGAGTAAAGACCTCGAACTTCAAAACCTGAGGCGCCAGAAAATAATTTCTTGATATAAGGCATCATAACATTAATAACTCTTGCCAGGGATATTTCAAGAAAGAAATCTTTCGTCCTTCTTGCGTTGCGACGATAAAGTTTTGTCGGCCACGGTTGAGAGTACTTCGCACTCGAACTTCATTTTGAATCTATAATGAGATCTTCGATATTTACTACTCAAATGTGATATTTTATGACCCTTCTTAGAGTAAGTGTCATATGTAGTAAATACTCGATCAATTTGTGCATCACACACATTCTAAGTGATGCGCTTATAAAATGGGTGTCAAATGAATCAATATTTCATCATCTATCAACACAATTGATGAAATTCTGTTGTATGCCGTGGTTTTCTGTCTTTTTGTATGAAAATACGTCTTAATCTGACAAAAGAGTGAAAAATATATATTTTTCATTTATAGCATACTTTATACACATCTTTACGAGTAGACCTGTACATATTGAAGACCAACAAAAATATAAACACTGAATAGACACTAATCGCAATATGTTACTCAATATGAAGATTGATCAATCGTAATTTACAAATTCATGTTATTGAAATGACAAATCCGTCAAAGGATGTCATATTACTCGGACGTAAACGTTCTACACATATGGAGATGAATAATGTTATGTGTATTGATGAGTCCAACTCGTAATTGTTTAAGTCTAACAAATATACAATTTATTATACGTTCTATACATATTTTATTTTCTATAACGTTTAATTATAGTAGGATGATCTGTTTGATTGGAAGAATATGTTTTTGAATACATGTATGTTTGTGAGCTTTCAAGAAGCGGTGGTTACATTTTCTCTCATTAAAAATGACATTCTGAGATGGAACCTTAAATATTTAAAAGTGTTTCATGCAACTGTTATTATGACTTCAAATCGAAATTTTGATAATTCAATTACAGACCTACCTCTTATCAATAAACCTTTGAAACCAACTTAACTTACGCTACCTAATAACAGCACTTTTAGTTACAGTTTTCACTTATTTCATAACAAATCATTTAAAAACCATTGGGTGGTGTAAGTGAAATATAATTAAACCGTGGCAGTGTAATTTCAGGGTTTGATGATGTATAGCCTCAACTATTTGACGGGGTTAAGAATTCGGTTAAGTCTTGACACCAATTTGTTACTTCTTTACAGAAAGAATACATTCATTGAAAAAAAATAATGTTATTTTATATGACTTTTCACCTTCCAAAGGTATTCAAAATATATGTTTCACGAAGTTTACAAAGAATATTGCATTTACTTGTCGGATATTCGCAATGGTTCGCATACCTCCTCATTGATGTGATTTTTTTTGTCGAAAATTCTTACTATTCCCACAATTAGAATATGAAAATAATTATCCTTTCATGTCATAAATAACATAATGCTATTTATTATTTTACTTGTCAGTTTTGCCAATATGCTAACGACCTACGGTGAACTATTGGAACGTGAATGCAACAAAACAGTTTAAATTTAAATTGCAACAGAATAACAATTTGTAAGATTTTTTTAGTTATCCCCAAAATTATGTTTATATAGTGTAAATGCAGATTATGTGATATCTTAGTATTAAAAACTCATTTTTAAATTATCCAAAAACTTGTTTTTATTTATCAGTTATTTTTCGTTACCTGTGCATTAAGATTATTTTATTTACTGTAGCTAATAAGTGATATCCAATTTAGAGAACACAATCACATGATTTACCAGCAGGTTTGAAACAACAGGTAGAAAGGCTGATAATAAAACAAATGTCCCACCATTGTTATAACCCCTAGATTTGTTGTGACAATAAATGTCTAATAATTGCCCGCCAATTAATGTGATAACGCACTGTATCACATGAGTAATCCCTTTATCGGTAAACTAATTAACTCAAAACACATGGCGGGATAGCTGGATGGTATAATACCACGCGTTCGTGATAGATATTATGTTTGGTTTGGTTTTGTCTTTGTCGTTTATATCGGAAGTGACAAGTTTTAAGTTAATGGCGTATTTTTAGGTCACAAGACTGGCTGGTCATTCTAGACAATTAGGACACGCAAATTATGGTATAGTTGGTAGCGGCTAAAGGTGTGAAGTAACAGTTCACATTTTGAATTATTTGCATATATAGTGTAATTGTATAGACTAAAAGGTGTCTAATTTTGTGATTAAAATTAACACTTGATATGCTTCTGCTTCTTTATGCGTCTTTTTGCTTTTAAATTTGTTTTTAAAATATGTAAAAAAAAACTTGATTTCGATTTTCAATATCATTATTTTTTCGATGCTGGATAGACGGTATAGATTTATCTAAAATGCAATAACATTATCTTGGTGTCACTGACTTGAGTGCAAATAGATCACTGAGATTCTCAAATCATTGGTCAAGAGCAAAGGAATTCCTCATATCGAGAACGATTTGATTACGTTTCCACAAAAAAAAATGAAAAGGGCATTAGTTTCCAGTAACAAGCTGGAGTAAAAACAATACAGTAACATTAGAATAATCTGGTGGGCATAAGGTCAAAGTATTGTATTGCAGTCCGTTCTGCAGTTTGCTTTGTTCAAAAACTATCTTCAAATGTCAGATAAGACAGTTTGAAATTTGTTGAGTAACATCATCGAACTACTGATTACACTAAAATTTAAGAAATAAAGTAAGTTGGTTATTGCCCTTGTTATAACTAAATGCTGATTGATTCAGAAGGATAATTATTAAAAGGGGGACGGATCTTACGTTAAAGATCGTTGCTGCTATTGTTGAGAAATAACTTCGTTTAAAGTAACTATATTTTGATTAAATTAATTCATAATGAGTACTCAAGCTCTAAATATATTTTGAACGTCAATGCATAAATCAGGCGCGGATCCCAATAAATGTGAACCGAAAGCGTCAATATATGATATAATAGCCCGACACATGCACCTTATTCTTATCCACGCTTTTTATACTTATAGCCACTTAATTTGTGAAGAGCACCCCACGAGGTGTTCCTCAAAAAAGGTGTTCCTTTTCAAATTTCATCTAGCTACAAATTTTCAAAATAGCCTTCTAGCTACAAGAATTTAAGGAACACCTTTTTAGATTTTTGTCAATTTTTCTACATTATTTCGTCAATTTAGTGTTCAATTTTATTCAGAGATATCTAGCTAGGCATAATAAACTGAAATACAACTAGAAATTGGTCATATATACCAGTTTTACTATTTTCTGTTTCCATAAAAGGTGTTCCTCTTATGATTCTAGCCAGCTAGATGAGCTCAGTGAGCCCAGCTAGCTACAAAAATAGGAACACCTTTTTGTAAAAATAATTTTCTAAATAATTTTTTTTTCATATTTCAATTATATAAGTGATTATATACTCAAATAAACACTTTTTGAAAATATGGTCGTGGGGTGCCCTTCATTTGTTTCTGTATAAGTATGTGGATGAACATATACCTTATGGAGCAAATTTCTTCTCTTCTCCCTGACAATATTTGAACAACTCTTCAAGGCATGTAAATATATATGCGGGTCACGGATATATTTACTCGCCTTAGCTATCAATTAGTTAATAATATATGCTTTTGGGAAGCCATGTACATGTCGGTTAAACATATTTTAGTGATTTTCAATGTGTCAAAATCATTCATGCTATCCAGCAAGATGCACGTCAATATAATCTTAGACAGAAATACTTACGATATCCTAAGATTCCATGATAGAATTTATGATATTTTTCATTAGATTATTACAAACATGTTATAAAACTGTCATTTATAATACCAACCTAATTTTATATCCGTTTGAATTAATATAAAGGACTTATCAATATAAACTACCATAATTCATTTGTTGCATGTGCTTTATATATTTTATATTTCATAAATTGAAAGTTCATTCCAGTATGAAAATATTTCCGGTCGAAATCAGAACTTCAAACGTTTTCTTTATTATTTAAAATCGAAAATATATGTCATGAATATGAAATATCCGAAATATAGTGGTACATAGAATTCTAGTTAGCTCGCGTTGGCCAACAAATTCGGCCACTCTGATAAAGATTTCTGTGTGGGGTATGCATGGTCAGCTTTGAACTACAAAGAGTACGGATAATCAGGGATTGGAGCGGGGTCGCGTTTTGTCGAAAATGACCTTGAGAAAAACATCTAATGAATCGCATTGTTATCTATTGAATAGCCTGTTTTGATGTATGATTATCTTTGGACTCAATTAGGTATGCGGTAAAAGTGCCCCGGAATCCACGAAAAAAATAAGGGCATTGCATACCTGGTTCTTTTTAGGAATAATAGAGCCAAGCGACATGCAATGAAGTCTGGCAAATGAGCCAGTTTTGTTTTGATGGCATGGACAATACCAAATTAATCCTTATTCAGCAGAAGCATTCGTCGACCTTCATCAAACATATTAGCACATTGCAATATCAGAAATGTGACACACCCCTTACTATTTTCTGAAACTGTAATATTATCTTCAACCATTCTTAAAGTCAAATAGACTTTATTATTTACAACTGTTCGAATCGTCATACTTGATTAAGCTTACCGGTATTGATTTCGTTTTGCATGCGTGACATAAGCAGCAAGTGTTTCAGAAAGGTTGAGCGATACAATAATTGAAGATCATTATTAATTGACGTTCCGCATGAATTGATCTTTTAAGAACTCATCATTGCTTTGTTTTTCTTGCGCTTCTTGTTTTGCAAAATGAGTCAATGTTGAAATGGCACCGGGTTTGGTTTGCACAGATGCTATCAATTCTAGGTTTCCATAGTAAACCAATGATTTATGATAATTTGAAAAAGCATTGCGTTTGGTGAGTAAAGGATATTGCACCCCAGATGAATTATATCCGTTGCTATTCAACTGCTTTTCAAACGACTTTGGGTAACATTTTGTTCAAATTATGCTTTATTAATTGAACATAGCATATATTAAAGCTGTTCGTTTTGTCGTAAATGTTTTTATGGCCCGCCTGACTATAGTCAGAGGGCCATATAGGTTTTGCCCTGTCCGTGCGTGCATTTTCTGTTTTCATCGGAAATGGTATCTATGGG
>LQRL01015608.1:7016-17419 GCA_001703475.1 Hydroides elegans | reverse complement strand
AATAATAATAATGATTTTATTTCATTTCCAACGTACATTTACAATTATGCTTGGCTTTATATAGAACAAACATATACGTTTTAATGCTGGACAATGAAAAGGAGCTGAGAGAAGAAAATATATTTCTTATAGAGATTCAGCCCCTGTAACCACAACCTTAATTAACTTCAAACACTTTATTTTCAACAACAACTTTTAAAATCAAATAATACTATGGTAAATTTACAATATTTTACATACTAATGTTAATTCAATATGATTCAATAAACTTATTTTTCAACCTTTTTTTGAACAAATTTAATGATACGCAAGACCTTATTTTTTCATCTAATCCATTCCATAATTTCACACCTTGGTTATTTACCGATATATATTTAATATGAGATTTAACATTTCTTACATGAAGTTTTTCTCTATTTCTAGTGCCATAGCTGTGTATTTCTTTATTTTTTATGAACTTTGCTTGTACATTTTTCGGTAACAGATTATTGGACGCTTTATACATAATCATACACGAATTGAATTCGATTAAATCACCAAAAAATGTTGGAAATCAGATTATTGGACGCTTTATACATAATCATACACGAATTGAATTCGATTAAATCACGAAACTTAAGTATTCGATATTTCTTAAATAAAGGGCTAGTGTGTGCCCTACTATCTACATTACATATAAGTCTAATAGCACGTTTTTGCAATATAATTATATCGTGCAATCTACTGATAAATGTATTGCCCCATATCTCACAACAATAAGATAAATGAGGGAGCATTAATGTATTATATATGGTTATTAAAGTTTCAATTTCTACTTTATCTTTAATTCTATATAACATTCCAATGACATTATACAATTTACGCTTAACCGTGCTAATATGCTTATCCCAAATAAATCCCGAGTCAATATTAACCCCTAAAAACTTTGTTACAGTCACTTGAGATAGCAGAGCACCGTTTAGTACAACTCCGTTGATTTGACTATGCTTTTTACCAAATAACATATAATTCGATTTATCTACATTGAGTGATAGCTTATTTATTTTAAACCATGTGTTGAGTTTTACTAGTTCTGCATTAACAACTCTAATTAGTTCAACAGGATCATTATGCAAGTAAAAAATATTAGTATCGTCAGCGAAAATAATGAAGTGAAGCAGTTTTGACACCTTATACATATCGTTTATATAGAGTAGGAATAGAAGTGGTCCCAGGATTGAGCCCTGAGGAACCCCACAGAGAATTTCCATTTCACTTGACTTATGGTCTTTATATTGTACATATTGCTTTCTATTACTTAAGTAACTTTGAATAAATTTCGAAGCAGTACCACGTATTCCATAATATTTAAACTTTTTTATTAATAATTCGTGATTGACCGTGTCAAACGCTTTTTTCAAATCAATAAAAACTCCAACACTATACTTATTAGAATCAATTGCATTTACAATCATATCGACCATTTCATTTAAAGCAAGACTGGTCGAATGACTAGTTCTAAAACCATATTGACCATTAAAGAAAAAATTATGTGAATCTATATATTTACGTAGTCTAATTTCGAACAGTTTTTCAATTACTTTAGACAATTGTGGTAGTATGGATACTGGTCTGTAATTACTTACAATGTGAATGTCACCAGCTTTAAAAATAGGTATAACCTTTGCTACTTTCATTTTATTTGGGAATATTCCAGATTTCAATGAAAGATTGCATATATAAGTAATTGGTTTTATAATACACCCTATAACACTTTTTACCAGTTTCATATTCATTCCACAGTAGTCTGCGGATGTTTTATTTGCAAATTTATTGATAATATTTACAATTTCAGTTTCACAAGTAGGGTGAATAAACATTGATTCAGCACTGTCTACATCTTTTAGATAGTCTGTAAAGTCACCATTAATATCCGTACAATCGATATTATAAGCCAATTTTGGACCCACGTTGATATAAAAATAATTAAATTCATTTGCTACAGTACATGGATTTGTTATTTTAACATTATCTTTTATAATATGATCATACATTGTAGTTTTTCTAACATTTTTTCCTAATAACTCATTTAAAACAGACCAGGTTTCTTTTATTTTGCCTTTATAACTCAACATTTTGTTGAGGTAGTACATCTTTTCAGCTTTTCTAAGTATACTTGTTAATTTATTTTTATACCTTTTATAACGCTGTAAGTTTAATTCACATGAATTGTTAAGCTGTTCTTTATACAATAAATTTTTCTTATGACATGCGTTAATTAAAGGTACGTTGGTTTTCTTGTATTTGTTATTTGCACATTGTTTATTGTGGTTGCTCTTTAGTGTTATCCTCAGTCTCCAAACATACTTTTATCAAATATAAGCAATATTCCCAAACTGTCTGATTACAGAAGCTGGACAAAATATCAAATATTCGGGATATCTACGTGTTTCTCGTAATTTTGTTTTGCATCGGTGTTAGTTAGGCTGTTACTGCTATCTCCCATTCGACTTATTTACCACTGAAGACATTAATTTATGTTGGTATATCACTGATCATATCACATAAAAACTAAATATCACTATTTCTCTAGTATCTATCACATCATCCCTTGAGAAAGCATCTTCGCCAACCGTCCCCGAAATAAGGTAAGTTCAGGTATGTTTGAATGAAGATGTGTGATTTGATATGTATCGACGTCCCTTCCCTCTTTCCATATGCAAAAAATGTGAACTGATATAACTGCAGTCCTAGGCTAATCCTATGATGATGTCTTTAATCCATATAGATACAGTTATAGTGCATTTCCCACAAAACGCGGATATTTTGGCTATTGGCTATAGATTTTATACGGTGATTTGTTGCACCGGTATTAAGGGGAACTTAAGTTGGTGATGATTCTTATTTATACATTTTTTAAATTGGGAGTTGGTCACGCTGGAGCCTAACCCTCACATGATAAAAGTAACACACTTGGAAAGGATTCGACTGGTTTGTTGAGGGAAGACTTGTCTGACTTGTCTTAGAGGCTAAGGAATCTTCATCCCTTCGCTTTCTTCAGAGGATCGAATGAATACCAATCACCACAATCCGATGCTATGGGCTCTGCAGTAGCAATAGGGAGTCTTCTCGCACCTGGAGCCTAACCCTCACATGATGAAAGTAACACACTTGGAAAGGATTCGACTCGTTTGTTGAGGGAAGACTTGTCTTACTTGTCTTAGAGGCTAAGGAATCGTCATCCCTTCGCTTTCTTCAGAGGATACCAATCACCACGATTCGATGCTATGGGCTCTGAAGTAGCAATCGGGAGTCTTCTCGCACCTGAGTGATCCATTTATTGTGTGTTCTGTCGCGGGGTCCTCGAAATTGTAAACAAATATGGAAGGTTTTTGCGACATAGCTATCAAAAGGGCTGCTTGTGACATGGGCGAACCTTCTCCGCCGATTTTGCATTACCGCTTTGGTGTTTGTTGTATTCATCTTCGGTCTTTATCCGCCTGTCAACCCTAGGATGGCTCTTAGCCAACGCATTTCGAACACTTCAAGTATGTGCTAACTCGTCTGCCCTGATACCACACCTTTCGGATGCGTATGCATAACGTTGAAATTAAGATTGGATTACCTTTTAATATACACTCACTAAGGAGTGGATAACAAACGGTGACCGATATAAGAACGCGTCTCAAGCTTTAATTAGTCAGTCAAACTGATTGTGTCTAAGAAAATTACTACAGTTTTACAACCTAATGCTTAAACGTCAATTAGAAAAACCGGGAACATTGACTTCAACCACACTACAGCCTCATTACACTTGTAATCGCTACCTAACCATTCAACGCTAAGACGGACAAGCTGAGATTGAATCCGCATCTACAATATTTAGAAAAATATATAAACAGTCACTCGAAGTGTACATTAATACAGGAAATTAATTTTGCCCAAATTCTAAACTGATCATATTTAGTTTTAAAGTTTATGTTTAATTGTACTGAATATTTGGATACAATTCATCATTTTTTGTTTAACTTCAAATACATAAAGCACAAATATAAAATTTTAAGGAGCGGCATCATCCCTCTACCCAAAAAAAAACATAAAGCCGTAAACTGCAATGGTTTTAGAATAATCAGTCTAATAGGTAACGTAACAAAACTTATATTTTGAATTAAACTGTGCCAAAATACCGTAACAGCTCTGTCAGTGGCCGTGAAATATGCAAAAACCAGATTTAATTTGGAAAAGAAATGGGTACACACGATGAAATATTTAATCTTAGAGCGACAAATCTTGAGTATTAGAAAGAAATATATATGCTTTATGAACAAAGAAAAGGCATTTGAAAAAAGTCAAGTATGTGGAGCTAAACGCGAGACTTAAGTTAACAGGTTTCGACGGAAAGGACGTACGATTACTCGACCTCGGAGAGTCAATAACTGAAAACAATTAATGTGAAGAAGAAATTCACAGAGAAATAGAAAAATATAGAAAGGCGATCAGCAAAATCTCTTTACCAGCCAAACTAAGGTTTAGGTTAACACAAATGTACCTCAAAGTAAAATATCAAAACAACGGCGCCCAGCTTTCAATGTGAATCGTGGACCGCCCACTACGAAAACAATTTTACAAACGGCGCAACGCCAATCGGAACAGCATAGGTAAGGTAGAGTATTGGTTACGGCGCAAACTACTCTCCATATAAATACAATACAATAAATGGTTATGAAAATAATCAAACAGATATAATCATAAATATATAAAACAAAATAATGATGAAATAATTATTTCTATGATTATTAAACATTGTTGTCTAGAAACACTCTTTCCAGCTATATGTGCTCATGGCTAAATAGACGGATGACTCGGCCTTCGGCAGCCTTAATCATGTGTATTAACTTGACACCACTCTTTATTATCAGCGTTCAAGTACTTGGGTACTATGCAATGATAAATTGCACACGAAAACCACGTTAATACTTCTACAGGAACTTTAGTCTTTTAATCATAATTCTATGGATATACGTACATTTTACATTTAAAGCAATCCCATTGTGTTTAAAACTAAATGAGTACTACAAAGTTCCATTAACACATTTCCCATTTTCATATATGTCAATTCAAAAGTTCTCAAATAAGATATATTTCTTTTGAATTAGAGACTCTTTTGAGAGAGTATCTTTATGAATCCTTATAGGATGAAATAATTCAACTTTATTACCGCATAACAACACTCTTAATGCGGGTTTAATTGACAAAGTACTTTGAAAGAAAGGATTTTTTTCGACAATTTGATCACAGTTAATACATCGGGCGGTTATATGCATAAAACATAATCATTGAATTTAAGCATGTAAGGTATATGTAGGTTTGCCTTGTGAACGGGAAATCACTACAGATCCGGTTCATCTTTACGAAAGTGATTAGCCCGAAATTTTATTGGTTATCCAGCGTATAATACAACCTAAAAACTAATAAAACAAGTTAAATTGAAGAAATTAATTTCAAAACCATTCAATCATTCACCTTAAAACTTGTGACTGAAACTAATTATGGATATTGGGATGAATGTCGTAATCTCATAAAGCAAATAACACTGCGTTACACTAAAAAATATACATGAATGAAATTTTGTCTTTTTTATGAACTCGACCACGCTGATTCCGAATCTGAACTTAAAAATGTTCTATCACGTCCCGTTTTTCTGTAAAATCGATTTTTCAATTTTGGCATTTTTGACGAATTTTTATGGTTCCGACTTAATAGTTTGAGATAATTTTAAAAATATCAATCTAAACCTACTCAAATTTTAGTTTTTCGGTTCTCATTTTTCATAACCTATTCAGCGAAGAGGCTAGTAACATCAAAATTCATCTTCAACTTAGAAAATATTAGTGATTCATATATAAATCTCCAAGAAAATTATGTTTTTTTCCAAAAAAAATCATTCCGCATTCGAATTTCAGTGAGTTAATGTCTAAATACCCCTAAAACGATTATTAAACTGTTCGGGAATAATGATTTTGGTTCATAATGTTACAATTTCCTTTTTTTAAAAATATATTTTACACATGAAACGCAACCGGAAGTTCAAGCTATCGTAATGCCAATGTTCAGGTCATCATAATTTCGTAAGAAACAGAAAAATATATGCGAATTTTGAATTTATTCTATTCGTTATCAAACATTTATACAATATAAAAAATAAACATGCATTTGTAAAAATCGTTATATTGAAAAAATACCTCAAGCGTAAAGGTAATTAATTTGCATGGACTTAAACGGGCCGCGCATTCCTTAAGATTGTGAGCTTAAATTTTATTATTTACATGGTAATACCACAGGTTCTAGGCATTTTCATGGAGAATATTAATCGGACTATCATTATAAGACAATAGTTTGCCCAATTGCTCAAAGAAAATATTTTTGAAAAAATTCTATTTATTTTTTATGACTCTGCCTAGGGTACCACTATGTTCGGGAAGTTATCAGAATATGTAATTTTGTATTTTTGGATAAAATATATATTTATAGTCAATATAGTGGTCAAACATTTATATAGAGTTCATTTCAAATCTTTTAGAATCATTTCATTTAAAATATTTACCAAATTGGAGTTTATTTTGACAAAAATAGAGAAAAAATGCAAAATTTAAAAAGCGAATTACAGAAAATTGTGACGTGATGGAACAAAATGGACTTCGGATTCGGGTTCAGCAGGCAAAAATCATATAATAACACACTTTGCCTTTCATGTATAATTTTTGAGGTGCGAATTTGTAACACAGTGTAATTGTCTCAAAGTATAACTAATCAAATGTTACAAAACACTCCTCTGTTTTATCTAAATTGCAGTTCAAAAGGGTGGAATATCGTTTTTGAGTAAAAATGAATTATATTTCAAATAAACGTTTTGTCTTTAATATTTACATAACACTAGAGTCACATTTTTTACACTAAATAACTTTGAAATTCATTTTGAAATCTCGAGCACCTTTTTCGCAAAATAACTTTGAAATGGTTATTCGCATAAAAGCCTAAGCATAAAATCTATGCACAACAATTGCTTTTACACAGTGTCAAAATAAGGATTTCTGCAAATTAGACTTCAGATTTTGTTTATCAATGGGTTTTAATACATTTCGAGTGATGTCTATTTCCTTGTTCAAGATTCCGATTTGATTTGTTTTTACTTTTTGATAAATGTCTATTGCTGTTGACAATTTAAATGAGTCGTTTTAATCAAAATATCAAACATAACATTATAATTACAACTCATAGTATTGAACACCTTTGAACTGCACTGTATAATAAGAACGCATGGCACTGAACTTGCAGCCACCCTTCATTATAATAACTCATTAAAATATTGATAAGTGTCATATATATTTCACAGATTTGTATTGATATATTCTATATCAATTCATGAAAAGATCATACAGCTAAACCACTTTTAAATAGACAACTTCAAGAATAAACGAATTATGTGATACACATAAACGACAGATTTGATAAAATTAAACGAAATGGTTATAGACTCTACGAATTAACAAAATTGATACGAATAAACGAATAAACGTAGATGGAACCACTAGTTTTAATATGAAATAGACACCCTTTAAATGGGCCCAATAGAATGAGAGAAGTAAGTATGGAATATTTATTTTTACATTTTTTCAATAATATTGATTGACACATTAGAACTGAGATGGAATTTTCTATAATCAACTCCGAACATGTATTTAAACCTGTTGGACAAAGCGTCACTGTTTATGAACTAAAGGGATACACGTCAGTTATAAGTATAGGAATAATAACCGAAGGGTCCTAATCAAAATGGTTATTGGCCCGAGGGATAGGGAAATGTAATCCCCAAGCCCAAAGGGCGCGGGCATTAATTTTCCCTATCCCGAGGGCCAATAACCATTTTGATTAGGATCCTGAGGTTTTTGTTTATTTTATTACATGGAATTTCGCATTTTTCGAACACTTTTAAGAATTTGAATTGTGAACTATATTTACGTAACGTTTGTGTAACTTTACGTAACGGTGCGTAAAATGTCTAACGTAACGTACCGTAAATTTTCAGAAAAAATCTCCCTACCTTTTTGAATTGGCCTGTCGGTTTATGTAGATGTAAGAGTTCGTCCAAAGTCACTTGTTATTCAAAAGAGTCTTTGGATATACTCATTTAGTTTGTTCGTATTTTTTTTATGTAAAATATAAATTTCTTTGTTCTTTGGAGTCATAATGTTCACAATTTATCATGTCGTCAATAACTCCATACATCTGCTTCAAACTTGGCATTTCGTCGATCCTATCCATTTATGCTTCATCAATATTAACTTTATTTTTCGCATCATCATTTTGACTCGTATATTATCATAAATCCTTAAGTTTAATGCCTTTTATGTAAAATGTCAAGCTTATTTCAGTCCCTTGTTAAATACTGTTCTAATTCCAGGCTAGGAACATGCTTACACGTTTATTAGCGTTCGGTTTATTAACTTTATACGTTAAAATACGTTAAAATACAAAAATATAGACTTATTTATTCTTTTTACATAACATGTGAGTAATACTTTCACATTCTTTTCTGTAACTGCAGTAAACAAAATTGCATTCGTAAAATTTGAATTTTGACGTCACAATTGCAATACTAGGTCAAGTTCACTGAGTACTGAGTGGGCGTGTGTGGCCTACATCTCGCTCAGTTGTCATAACGTACTCGTTCATATTTTTAAAGAGTAAATAACAACCCCATATGCATCAGACGAGTTAGCTTAAGTGGTAAGGGCACCTCGGTGGCCGGGTTGGAATTCCCGGTAGAGTCAGCTTTATCTTATTGAGGTGCAATAGCCATCTTTATTTTTTTCTAAAAACAAAAACTATACAATTACTTCGCACCCGTATTCACCCGGGCATAATCACAAAAGATAATGACCGGGTGGTTATGCCCTGTAAAATGCTTCAACCATGTCAGAATACGGGAATACCTTATGAAGATTTAATATTGTTTGACCCCTAAGTGCAATAAATATCTAACCATATTTAATCTGAATATTGTATTCCCTTTATTATATGGAGTAATAAAGAAAATCGCTACTGAAAAAAAAGTTTTTTTTGCCATGTCATAGTGGGCGATAATATAATATTTGCAATAATATTGACAACCATAGTAAATTATGAAATATTACGCTTATTAATCATCTTTGATAAGATAATCATTCATGTGAAATCAATTATTCAAACATTGATTCATGTTTATATTGTTTCATCATGAAAATGTGATTTCCGAAGTGCAATCGGAAAATAGTCAGGGTGCAATACACATAAATATTGCATCATAGCCTTTCCTTATCATTTCTTTAAGTGATGCACCCTGACAATGTAATAAAAGGGGTTACTTTACTTAGTAAATCTCAAGTTTTCATCCAAAATGAGAATTTTGCGCCAGAACATGAATATCTTAATCGTGAATAACTAAATGATAAACGATAAAACTAATTTGATACCAATAACTGAATTTTATAATATACAAATAATTAAATAAACAAATTTGATACGAATAACGAATTTTATTCGATACAAATAATTAAATAAACAAATTTGATACGAATAACGAATGCAAAAAAAAAAAATAGAACTGGTTTTAACTGTATAGTAGTATCTATAATATGTCTTCGAATACTGCACTGCCTAAAAGTATTGGTGATATCACGGAAAAAAATCCTAACTGCTTATTAAATTAGTTGATATTGTACGCTTGAAAGGAAAATATGCATGTATTTTGATATATTTCAAAAGCCGAAGAACGCAAAATCTTTCTTAAATCAAATGATGAGGATTTTACAGCTAAAACCATTTCTAATCTAAATATCGATAGAAAATTCTTTCTTTTTAAAAAGATTGTTAACTCGGTTGTGTTTTCTCGTTAAAATGTTAATCGTTTAGTTTTTGGGCGTTAAATCTATTTTGTAACTTATTGTTACTGGTACATATATTGTTAGCCGTATAGGCGTTCATGCCTTTAGCCGTTTATCCTTTTAGCCATTAAGAGGTTTAGATGTTTAGTAGTTTAGCCGTTTCAAAAGTTTCGTTTGCGCGTTTGAAAAGTTTCATTTACGCGTTTGCCTTTTCATCGTTTGGCATATAGAGTTTTCAGACTAGAAATGGTTTTATTTGTACATGCATGTGTTATACAAAAAAATTGCATTAGAAACTAGACTATATATATACATTGAAACTTCTCAAATGGTATGGCTTTACTTTAGCACTACATTACGCCTGTAGTTTACTAAAATCATTTACACATAAGAATCTGTAATACATGGATATAATTTTTTCTATGCGGTATATTTTCTTTTCTAATATGGGGAACCGCTATTCCTTGGTTTAATAAGTAAACAATTAAAATAAATAGGGTC
>LQRL01015593.1:0-16904 GCA_001703475.1 Hydroides elegans | reverse complement strand
AAAATCACCTAAAAGCTTCCAATGTGGCCAGGCCCTTGAGATTAAGTAACAAACAAAAAATGAATGAATTTATCAATCATTAAATAAATGATTACCACTGTTGAATGTGATATCAGCCTCATCAAGGAAAGCATTCAGTAGATCGTCAATGCGTTTTGTGACATCATACGCATGCGCAAAGCTCGGGAAAATATTGAGGGTACCTTTGGGGGTTGTAAAATGATATATCATGTAAATAAATTAAATAGATCTAATTAAATATTACCATGCAGTAATTATGTGATAACAATGTATATTTGATCTAATGATCAAACTATTCGATACTTGTAATACATTTTTGTATCAAGTACCCAAATTATCCATAATTCGAGAAAATCTTTAGATGCTAAGAAAACCCATGCATAGTAGTTTGGATGATTGCTCATAATGTAAAATTAGCGCAAATTCTAGAATGTTCTTGAGGTAGTATTTTAATTATTGAATGATCTAATTCTAATTTGAAAATGTCATTCTAATACAGATTCAGACCGCGTCCATCATATAATTTAAAGCGCGTTTTTACATGATCAGAAGAAAGAACTCGCTATGATTTTACATATATGAATTCATATATGCAATTCTTAATTTCAAGCGAGCTTTAATCGACATACTATTATAATTGCGTTAACGCTGCTTATAAGGGATTGCTTTCGTTGTGTGAAACCACATGAAACAACATAATTATATCTCAAACTGTGCAACATGTCCCACAAAAAAAAACAGTGAAAATAAAACCTGCAATTTGAAAATCGCTTGTTTGATGTAATCGGGGGCTTGAATAAAAACAGTTTACCTTTTAGCTTATCTTTGATTTCGTCGACCCATAACAGATCAGCCTTATCATTGTTTGATGCCATCTCCCTTGCAACTGTAGGAATGATTTGAGAGTTGATAGGCAACGCCAACGTTCTGCTCATAGCGTCCACTTCCGTCATAATGTCGCTAAAGTCAATGCCAAGTGACTGCGAATTCGATTTGGCCTCGACGTCTATAGCAATAGTTGAAAAAAAGTGGCAATAAACTATTGGAATACATATACCCGGGATATAGAAGAGCACCCAATGAGCTGTTAGAAAGATAAATGATTCATCATTTTTACAATGACATATACTCGGGATATTGAAGAACAACCAATGAGCTGTTAGATAGATAAATAATGTATTTTTTATAATGACATGTTCCCGGGATATTGAAGAGCACCCAACGGGCTGTTCCCCATAAATGGTTTTCCCGAACAGATTTAAGCTGGATAGGAAATACATTCTAGCTATCGAGATATGCGCAATTTGAGGAACATCTTTTTTGTTCATTTCTCAATTTTCGTTAAATTACGTTAGGATAATTATTTTGAAGTAGATTAAACTTGCATACAATTAATAAATTGCAATATTAAATATATGATATTCAACTTTTACTAAAGGCATTTTGTTTCTGTTTCAAACTGACTAGAAATGGCGTTATAGCCCAGCTGGCTTGGACAAAAATAAACCCTTCTTTTGCAAAAAATGCATTATGTTGATGCCGTTACTATTCTAATGATGCCGACTTTCTTTATTGTTCATTATCAAAAATAATGGATAAAAGAAAACAAAGGGACTGTACACTAACAAAAAAACTCTGTACATACCAGATTTCATTGACAGTTCCCGTAGCAAATTCAGCAGTTTTAAAGGTTGTTCATTTGTCTGCTGATTAAGACGATTTCCAGTTTCTCCTTGGACCAGCTGAATTTTAAAACAAACAATTAATTGAGTATTAGCTTAAATGTAACAGCTTACTAGACCCCTTCCACCAAAATTCTTGATAGCCTTTTTCCATAAATTACAACAATTTAGTTTTATTTTACTAAACTTATTTTTTGCATGCAAAGTTGGTGCTGTTTCTATGGTTGATGAAACCACATTGAGCACGAAAACGAAGCAACACATTTTTTAAAATCGAAATCTATACTTACATTTCCAGTGTATAGACAAGCGAAAATCAGTATTTGCAACCGCATTTTGAAAAAAAACTTCCCTTCATTAAGATCGAACGTAACTTATGATTCCAAAATTATATCCGTCTGTATATACCATGAATTAATACCATGGCTCATGTATATTAATTTTCGTTTAATCTTACTGTACTATATATGCCATATTATCATTGGTCCCATTTAGAAAAAAATGCCAATAAACTACTAAGCTCGTAAGTATACTCAAATGAGACTTGGTCATTTTTTAATGTCGTGTCCCTAATGCAATCGGACAATAAGTTAAAACAATAAATATTGATAGACAATAACTGAATACCAAATTAATTGTCCAGAATGAAGAATATATAAATGGGCCTTTATTATAAACGTGCGACTAGTGGTCATGTTGAATTCAATTGTAGCGATAAAAATGTTTATATCAACATAACCGAGCATATAATGAAAAAATCGAAAAAATAAATGACGAAAAATGAATGTCGACTAAGTGACTATTTTGTATGTTATTAGTGAACATTTACACTGCACATCAGCATTCGCATATCTGCGTAATGGTGCGTTCAGCGGGATTTTGCGACTGCGTCTGCGGAATTTTAATTGGTATATAATATAGTATTCCCTGCGGAATAAATACCGCTGGGTTTACTATATTTTATACCATAAAGGTACTGACACAGCATAAAGAGTTTCTTTACAGACGAAGCAAAGTTTTGTAGGCGTAGTGCTGACAAAACTGTGCGAGTTTGGAGGCGTCGCGATGAAACCCGCTATTCCGACAACTTGGTCAACACTGTCGAACCCTTTGGCGGAGGAGGGGTTTTAGTGTGGGGTTGAATCTGTTTTGGAGGCCGTTCTGAACTTGTGATCATCCGGTGAAACTTGAATTCCTGGAACCCCATGTCCTACCAGTTGCTTGCGCCATTGATCCCAAACGATTCGTGCTGGTGGACGATAATGCGCGTCCTCACAGAGCCCATCGCTTGGATAGCTGCTTCTTGAAAGATCACGGGATATCGCGTATGGATTGGCCCGCTTGTAGTCATGACTATGATGCTCCATTTGAGTAATGTATTCATACCCTTTATACAAAGAGGAGCACTCAACGGATGTTTTTGGTCAAAACTATTAGAAGTGGCCTAAATCATGTAGGAAACTATCTAAAAATATCGTAGATTGGCAAATATTTATTTTTGTATGAAAATGTTTATTCTTTTTTTGGAAGCAAGTTGAACATTTTTAATGTTGCAAGGAACTTTTCAGAGGCTTTCCTACAAGAATAAACCTTTAATTTTGGGAATAAAATGTTCTACAAGAATTAACATTTCTCCTACCAGAATAAAGAAACTTTTACAAGAATTAAGATTCCTACCAGAATTAAGAATCTACAAGAATTAAGATTCCTACCAGAATTAAGATTAAAAAATATTTATTTGCTACAAGAATAAAGATGTCGTTAATGACCACACTAGTCGCGCCAATTTTTGTGAATAACCGTTACCAAACAAGAGCGAAAACCAAAATACATTTTTTAAAATCACAAATTTTACTGAATAAAATAAAACCTGGGGGCAAACCGAAAACCGGTACCCGATCATATACAGTAAACGCGCTTTATAACTTTGCATCGTGCGGGCTTGCGGGCGTGCGCATTGCGCATTGCGATTTAAGCGTGGAGTGTTTTAAGCGTGCGGGCGTGCGGGCGTGCGGGCGTGCAGGCGTGCGGGCGTGCGAGCGTGCGGGCGTGGATAAACAAACATGATCATGTTGAATGTGTATTTTATATTTGATAGAGAATTGTATAACATTTGTAAAGAATTAATTCTTTATTATCAAAAAAATATTTTTCTAAACATCTAGTTATTCGACCGGCCCCATGTACCTTGTTATTAAGACTGCTTTAAGTGTATAAAATCGATTTTATTTAATTTTCACTTATAGATGCTCATTTTTATTTTATTTAGCAGATTAAACTTATGATAGATACACCGATTTGAATGTTTTTTACAGTGTTACTCAATATTGTCATTATTATGAGAATATAACGCATTTACTATTTATTATTTGGATTAAATAAATTATTCATTTGCTAGAGTAAAGGTAACTTGGACCAATTTAGTGCAAGTATTTTAACACTTAACATTTATATCTTATGATTAGGGCTAATTTAATGTACATATTCTCTTTAACGAATCTTTATGCATTGATTATACTTCGATATCACAATATAGACTGCTTAGATACCAATTTAATATTAATATGGGAATTGAAATAGGTATTGAAGGTATTGGTTTTGTAGCTGCCAAAGTGATAATCGAGGCATAGAGCAGAATGATGAATTGTTATGTCTTGCATCCTTTATATACCCACACACATAAGCGTGCGGGCGTGCGGGCGTGCGGGCGTGCGGGCGTGCGGGCGGGCTATCCATGATTTTAAGTTGTTCGATCTGTTATTCTATCTATCAATCTATCGATTAAGACGGATCCATTGAAAATAAACTCATTCAGTTCAAATTCCAAAGCACAAAACCCCAGCGAGAGGAAAAACAAGAGCGAGTGTTTCGTGCACTCGCCCTCGATTATTCGGGTTTGCGCAAACATAAGATATAGAGGCATAAAAATCTCGCTCTAGGTCTCGCTCTCGCTTAAATGGGCGCGCGCCTTTAATCTGATAAATAAATTAGCCGTAGCTATATATTGCACACCTGTCAAGTTTCCCTTTATTCTGGTGATTTCATATATGAAAGCTGGTGCGCATTATATGGGGTTTTCATTTCTTTATTCGGGTGATTTTCATTCAGAAACAGGAAAAGCCAGTGTATTTCATAATTTTGTTAGTTTCATTTCTTTATTCTGGTGATTTTTTTGTTCTGAAAAAATAAAAATCCCTTAAATGTTTATTCTGAAAAATTTGCAATGAAACTTTATAAAATATGTTTCATGTTTATTCTGTTCGGGTGTTTTGCAAGCAAGCAAACCATGTGAAAAGCCATGTGACATTTACCCGAATAAACCGTTGAGTGCCCTCGTACAAACATAGAAACTGTTTATACTTATCAAAAAATATTGCCAATTAACTATAAAAAAAAAAAAAAATAAGTCAGTGCGTTGTAATTAATTTTATTTCACCATATGGTTCTTACTAAAGTGTATTTCATAACGTTCACATATTAGTTATACTTGACGGGCACATATGGAGCAAATGCACATAAAAATAGCATTCGAATCATTCGATTACAATAACACATGATTAACGATTCGCTGTGTTGCATGTTTATTGAAATGTTTTCTGGGATAATACCAACGACTAAAAAAGGAAAACACATATTTTTTAGATTAAAATAGAAGAGATTTTGAACCACCGTTTCACTTATCGTTTTGTGAGACATGGTTATAAAATGTTTGATAAGACTGAAAATGTTTCTTCAGCCAAATGAATATAAGGAAAGACTCAAGATGATAAAATTATCATCGATTCGAGACCGATGGGCAGATAATGAAAATAGAACAGATGATACAGAGCCGCGGTTACCGGTTGCCAAGCAGAATATATAAACAATGATTTTTACTGACGATTCAGATTTCCAAACATGAATTGTTCGAAAAATATTTTGAAATGAAAACCTCGAATCCGCTAAGGGAATAGATCTGGTGTATATTCACATTTAGTCTATGTCATTCTATCCTTTTTTAATGGAGTGATCGTAAGACGCTCTTTTGAAATATCTTTTTGAATATCCCCGAAATATAAAGCAGCATATTGAATATATGACCGCTTATATAAAGGCGTCTAGTATAACGTTAAAACCGCATCGAGATATGAAAAACAACACCATGCCGTTAGTTTTATATAATCTTCTTAGCGTCTTGCTGATGAATGTAAGTATTAACAAATCTTTTAGTTAATTTGTATGTGTTATAACTTACGATATAAGATAAATAATAAACATGTTGTATATAAACATAGCTGGTATTTCAATTGTAATACGGTTGAATTAACAAGAGTTTAGGATTTTTTATATGACAATTTTCCATTGTGTTTTATCACAAAACGTAGTTATGATGACATCACATTGACTAATATTTAGAACCTTGGTGCTTAATCTGTAAAATCAAACCTAATCAAACCTTTTGAACGATATTTTTTAACTTTAATATAATATCACTTATATCTCCATATATTAAACATAAATATGTCGTCACAGGCCGCCTTTGGATCTTTCGATCCAGATAGTATTAGACCAGAAGAGAAAATCGAGTTGACCGGAGGAAAGAGGTGGATGGGTTTACAAAGAAAACCTCCGATGAAACTTGATATCGACAGTGGTATGTTTTAAGACGCGCGAATAATAATTATGATAAAACTAATAACCATAATTACGTAGCTAATGTTCTATTTTGAATTGACTCTTAGATTGTCTTATACCAGGCTCATAAATTCAAATATTTCTGGTGGAATTGATGGTATTTCCCTTAATTTTAAAATCGTTTGTCTCATTATTTTCCGGAATTTTATCATTTAAAAACTCTCCATTGGTATTTTTTATTTTTGTTTAAACGTATATTTTGATGTAATCGTTGGGTATTTGGTATTAATTATAAGATAGATAAATTGAAAATATATTATTCTTCTGGATTCTCAAAAAAAAATACCATCATTTAACCTCTTTTAAGAGTTTGTTTTTGTAAATGATATACCTTTCAAACACGAACAATATAAAATGCAATAAATTTGTGAATCACGCACAATAGATAAATGCAAACATATCCTATAAAATATGATTACAGATGAGAAGTATGTTTGATTGATAAAAGCACGATCTATTTTGCTTCTTTTAGCTCTACACCAGACAGAAGTCTGGATGTCGTTTTCCATGCAACAGACCTTATAGCTGCTTCTGTTCTTAAAGTCGGAGGCTCCGAAGATTTAACCAAGCGATGGTACAGAGAAATCCTATTTCTATATGAAATGGGAACCAGAAATGCTGTTTCTGTACACCAAACACTGAAAGGCAACCTTGGCCGCCCAAACATGGTTCGCTTCTACGAAACAACAAAGCAAATCGACGACCTGCTCACTGATTTTACTAAGGCAATAAGTCTCGATGGTGGGGAGTTGAAAATCGATTTCGACATAGCATCTGATGTATGCAGTCGGGTTCTTTCGGATTCTGCTTTCGGTATCGAATCACTGCTATCCGACATTGACGCAATGATCAAGGGGGATACAGATATATACCGTCAGCCCATTGTTGTTACTTATGAGCGTATTTTGAGGGAAGCGTTTATGTTTGATAGGGTGGCGATAAGTGCAAATAAAAAGGCTTGGGCATACTACATGTCTAGCCGTCAACTACTTGGTTATGTCATGTGGATGCAAGCTCTTAAGATGACCAATGGAGATGTGTCAATGCCTCGGAAGCTCTACTTCCAGCGAAGGCACAACCAACCTATTGGCCATGACCCATTTGCAGTGCAAACCCTTCGATCAAAGTTATCATTAATCCTGTCTACTTAATATGTTTTGAGTCAATAAAAAGAAAACAACCTTCGGTCAAATGTATCCATGTTTAGGTTTTGTGAACATTACAAAATATTGAAAGAGACGTGTGCTTAAAGTTTCGATCCGCATTAGTTCGGTAGCGCGTGTGGTTAAACATTTTGCATTGTTGTAGATCTTAATAGAGTATATAATAGGTATACTTTGGTATATCAACTTTATTTTATTTTTTTTAATGAATTTGAATTTAGATAAAGGTATTGATACTTAAATATTAATTATATTGATGAGTCAATTATTTTAACACATTGGTATAGCATTGTTGTTTTTTTTTTTTCATATGAAATATGGCATACATTTCGACAGTACAATCTATTTTATGCACTATAATTCTAGGAAAGTGTGTGATTATAGTCATTGATCCAAAAGTAGATATTGTTTTGAAGCCCAAATTTAGCTTGATTATTCTAAAGATTGACCATTCGGAGACATATGTACGTGTGTTTTTTTATGGTTGCAATGAATGCTTGCGATATGACCAACATTAACAACGATTTGCGATCCTAAAGAAGAGTACCTCACGAGCTGTTCCCAAAAAAAGCTGTTCCCCACCAAATTCCAGCTGGCTTGGAAATTTCGAGAAAATTCATTCTAGCTTGGAGATTTTAGTAGATTGAGGAACACCTTTTTTGATAATTTCCTCATTGTCGTTTTAAATATTGAGATTTATTATTTCAAAATTGATTAAACCTGCTTGTTATTGTATAATAATATGGTATTTACCAAATATGAAAGGTAATTTAGTTGTATTCATGATTTCAATTTTCGCAAAAGGTGTTCCTTTTCTGTTCCAAGCTGGCTAGAAAAGGAAAAATAGCTCAGCTGGCTTGGAAAAAGTGAACACCTTTTTGCAAAATTTTAATTTTCGAAAACCATTATTTTGTTGTTTTTGATACATGTAATGTTGTTTTAAGGCTATTTAACAAATTTTTGAAAAATTTGTCGTGGGGTGCCCTTCCCTAAAGTCTCATTTTCCTTAAATTTTTGACATTTGTACTTTTAAGCTTTTAGCCCTAATCGTTTATGGTTAATACGTTTAAGGGTTATGCGTGTGAAAACAGGTCCTTTCGATTTTTATTACTCATGTATCAGAACTTGGTAAACGGCGTCGACTATATATCATTTATTAGCTTGGAAACGATTATTTGGATGCACAGGACTATCTTTACGACTGTGCATTCAGGTGACAATCATTAGCTTCTTGTGAGCAACACATAGGATGAGCAAGTATATTACGTGCTCACAATATCTATTTCTATCTATGAAAACAATTTTAAATATTATAAACGAAGTTCATGTCTAATCACATAGAAAAATCATGAATCAAAAATCATGAATTGTCTGTCAACGGGAACGTATTGGTAAGATTTTGGCACAAGTTGGTATTTTTGTAATAATTTATAATTTGACACTTTGCTTTTTTGGGGGATGTGGCCCGGGATACAAAAAGTTCACAATGAAGGCTAATCAGACATATTTCACATTACTAACCTATGGGTGCCCATGAGTAGGTTAATGCACATGTTGAACCTCCGAACAAAAATAGGCCTTTTTCACAATCTCCGTTATAAAATTGGATGCAATCTGTATAAAACAATTAAATGAACTTGCTAAAAATCTAAACGCCATGAAATGAATACGATTGTGTTTGGATGATATGAAATAAGACAATAATTAGTAAAGATAACAATTAATATTGCTTTCTAATTATGTATTTATTGCACATGCTTAAGATTAGTAAAGGCAGTTAAGGCAACATAACAATAAGATCGCAGAACAGACTTTAAATGTGATTATTATAAAATTGCGTATATACAAGATAAATGTTTTTGTTGTCTTCTGATATGACAGTATTTATATACAATAAAAAGTTAAAGAAAGAGAATAATATCCTTTCAGCAAAATCAGTCGTGAATATACGTTTCGGTTATTGATATAGTAATTAGCCGTTCGTGCATACTAAATTCTCTCCAGTGGTCAATCTATAATGTGTATCTTCATATAACTGTTTTAAGGTAATTATTTTAAGGGATCATCCCGATTTTACACTGGTATGATAAGCATACACCATTGTATACTCAGACATCCCGATCCATTTTTAATTTGGTCTGCTAAACAGAAACGAAGACTTTTGTCCTCCCCCATTCACTTGATGCGGCTTAGCCGAAACCTCCGGTTTAACACCCATCGCTGGCTTAGCACCCAGCAGTGGTTTTGGTTTTGTGCTTGGTTTTGGCTGCTTCTCTAATGTATTGTTATTTGTCTCTTGTTGTTCTCCGCCACCGTTTTCCAGGTTTGTACGCGGAAGGCGCCTTGCGTCGTTGGTGGGGTAGGGGCTATCGCTTTGCCGCGAGGAGGGGAGCGGCCATTGTTGGCCACGTGGTAACGTAGACTCACGTGGTGACGTATTACCCTCTCTTGTTTCGTCGGCTTTATTGTTCAGCGACCCCTTTCCTTCGCGTGACAGCGGGTTCTCTTGCGGGGCGACGTCTCCTCGGGGTGATCGCTTCTCGTCGCGCGATAGCGTGTTGTTATCGTAACCCAAAACAAACGACGATCGCTTTTCGCTTTCAGTCGATGGCTGTTTCTCGAGCGTCTTCGATCGGCGCTTTTCTGCGGCATTCTCAAGCGCTTTTGATGAACGCTTTTCGACTTCGCGACTTCCGTTTTGATCCGCTGACGACGCGTTACGCCTGAGCTGTACCGCGGAAATATGCGCCGATGTCTGCGCGTTCGGGATGAATTTATCATACGCTTTGCGCAGCTCGTCAACACCCCTCAGTGCTGCCATCTGTAGTTGCGGATCGAGGCGATTATTGGCCGTTTCAAGAAGCGACAGTTTCGGCAAATGCAGTATATCATGCGGTATATGCGGAACCTGCGTATTCGACACCGTCAGATGACGCATGTTCTGGTTCTTGCTAAGCACATCCGGTAAAAACGCAATAGGGTTGTCGTCAAGGTACAACGAGTGGATGGTTGCAGCGGAGGCCATGACGTCTTCCGGAAGTTGATTGATGCGGTTGCTACGCAACGAGAGCGTGCGCACTTTGCGGAGTGCGCGCCATAAAAGGCTGACGTCACTGAGGGCGTTGTTGTTGATGAGGAGGACGGCGACCTGGGAGGGGCAGCCGTGGATCTGAAAGATAATAGAATAAGATAAATGATATGCACATTCATACGTATATGAATTTCAACATGTCAATCTCACTCAAAGGCAGAGATGTAACGATACCTTGCTGAAGAACACTAAATCCGATGTGTCAGACAACTGATGAAGCGATGCGTGGCGCATCGAACCGCAAAAACTGGAGGATTATTGTGACGGCGCTATGTGGACGACCCACGACAGCATGACAGTAAGAAATAAGAATATCACTTATGATGGTAGTATGTAGTTTGTTATAGATCATGTGTATCTAATGGTAAACTAATTTAATCACTTACAGCGCAACGCTTAAGTAATCAACATTTAACAACATAAAAATCATACTAAAAGTAATATGTCAGTTTTTGAGATCACCAATACCTTTCCACAGTGCACACATATGAGCCTATATTTAACAACTATAAAGAAACTGAAATTCGTAACTATACGGGTGCAACAGTGTTTCCGAAGTTATAAAAAAAACATAAATGGAAAAAGTCAGTTTCCTTTTAAAAGTGCATAGCCCAAGCAAATATGATGAAAATGAAAATAGTCTAGTTATTTTTAAATGAAAATGAAAATATTCCGTTTGTCTTTTAAAACAAACATTTTGAAAAAAACTGTCAGGAGAACATGAGTGGACTTCGCGGGAACGCGGCGGTGCTTACCCACGCCATCCCCAGTTCGTCCTTTTAATTAATGCTAAAAAAAATAATTTATTCTCTCATGCCTCTCCCCTTCCTGATTTTCGGTCTGATATTTCATACCATCTGCGCACCCCAGTTAAATATTTTCGGGATGCGCATCGGGACAAATAATGTCTTTCTTCTAATATAATTATATAACTTAAACCAAAAATATTCTCAATCACGTATGAGTCACAGTTATATTTATAAAAATGTATTTGAACATTCATAAATTCAAGTTATCTTTATTGTTATTATTAAAGTCAATGGTTTGAACAATATAATACAAAAATAGGTACATTAATCGTCCCAGTTTCAAAAGGGGTGTGAGCGATAAACAAGTGCCAAAATGCATGTTTACAAACCGATTTATGCTTTGTTGTCTCATTCAAACATGTAATAAATTAAGAGTTACGGAATTTTCTGAATGAACTTCCTTGTAGATATAGCAACGTTCTTATCTTATTAGAGTTCAGTCTATAATGTTATGATAAATACGTGCATAGACAGATTTCAAATATCGACTAAATATGATATCTACTTATTCAACTTTAACATTTGAGCCATTTCAAAACATCCTAACAACGGACTATGTGAACCATTGGCCATATTCGTTACCAAAATATGATATTTTGAAAAACGGAATAAATTCGAAATATTTTTACATTTCTTAAAACCTTATTATATCACCTTGTAATGAAATAAAAATCAAGTGATTCCCATGTTCTTTTCTTATATAAAATTGATAAATTGAGGACCCACCCTAAACCAAATTTATTTGGACACCATCGTGCAGATTTCTGGGATTTATCGTCATTGGAACATACAAATAGTTGTTGTTAGGTACAATAAATAGAAACAAACATGGATTTATCGCAATCTATCAAAATAAGGTCAATCGGCATTTGATTATTCAGATGTTGTCGAGTTTTGTGCAAATTCAATAATTTTAGAACTTCCAGATTTTGTACCAAAATTTGTGAATAAGTTCATTTTTGGTCAAGGGTGCATTCGCCCTCCATGCTTAATTTCTAATATATTATTTATATATATTCTAGCTTTCATATACTGAAAATTCAGCATGGCGGGCGAATGCACCCTTGACCAACTTTCAATTTGAACCGAACAAAAAGTAGCGTCCTGAAACCTATAAATATTGATAAAAAGTCGTGATATGGTTACGTATTGCAACTATGCTTTAACTTATCTATTTGGTATTTTATTGACATTATTGAGCAGATATTGTGTTTCAATATATATTTAATGAAACACATAAAATCATCCTTTAAGCCACTTTCTTGCAATATTTAGTAAAAGACCCCTAAGAATTCCATCAAATTCAGTACTTGTTTTTAATGGTCGATAAATATGCGAAAATATTGAGTTGAAAATTATTCAATATTTGTTTTAACGCGTAAAAGGATGAACTTTCAAAATTAATAAATAGATAAACACAGATCTAAAGATTCATTTTTAACCACTTGATACTTTACTTCCGGAGCACTGTTCTTATATAACATGCACATAGTCCTTTAGAAGTTCTTCAAATATACTAGGTTTTGCTGACCAATTATGGTTTAGTTATAGGAATCTATTACATTTCTGAGAAAGCAAGATAGAATTCTATCAGTCTTGCAGTTTGAAGACGGAAGTTTAAGGTTATGTATGTTTCGAAAGCCCACACTCGTTGTAAATTTGTTGCAAGTATTTGATATTACATCTTATATTAACAGTTACGCATAACCAATTTTGATTTAAAGCGTCTCTTACCTGTGCAATTTTATTTTCCTGTAAATGCAGCGATTCGAGCGAAACCAAATCAGTGAATCCATCCCCGACTTCCGTCAGTCTATTCCTGGGTGCGTACAGATACTTCAATTTGCGCATACTGCGTAGCGACTCAGGCATATAATCCAGCTTATTGTGTCCCACATTAAGCGTCGTGAGACTGGACAGTTTACCAATGTCTTCCGGTATCGATTCCAATACATTGCGACTCGCGTCAATCTCGCGTAAGTTGGTGAGTCGGCAAATCGAGTCGGGAAGATGGTGAAGGCGGTTGGAGGCGGTCGAGAAATAGAGCAAGTTCTGCAGTTGGCCAATTTGTGAGGGTAGCACCTGGATATGGTTGCCATTGATGTTAAGTGTTTCCAAGACAACCAGGTTACCAATGCCAACCGGGAGATGTTTCAGCAGGTTGTTGGAAATATCCAGGTGCTTCAGCGAGCGCAACTGGCAAATTGACTCGACATCTTTCAAATGCGTTTCATTTAGAGTCAATGTGGAGACCTGGCTCAGATTGTTGATCTTATGCGGGAGCGATTTCGTTTTGCAGTAGCGAATAATGAGTTCGTCAATATGTGACATTTCCGTTACGGAATCCGGAAGTCGATCTACAGAGTCCGTTTCGTCCTCGATCACCAGCGATTTGACGTTGCGAATTTCGCGCAATCGCTCCGAGTTTTGCAGTTCGGCGGCGTCGCGAATTTTTACCGACTTCCGGTGTGTGACGGTGTCGTCGAATTCGAGGAAAGCGGGGCGCATGTAGCGACCGCTTATGGTGCCATCTCCTTTTACTAAATCACAAAACAAAATTCAATTTAATATATCTTCAAACAATTCATTCTTTCATATACTCAGTGACGTACATGTGTACATAATATATGTCACCTATATGAATATATATCAAATGTGTCAGAAGCGATGCTGGAGAGTTACGTATGTAACAAATGGTCTCACATATAGCGGTTTATGCAACAAATGATAATCTTTATAGAGAAGAGAGTAATGAAAAAAAAAACGATGATATATATAGAAACCAATCTGATCTAAAGTAATAAATGATAGCTTACCACCGATTTATGAGACAAGGAATGATATATACAATATCTCACCCTCACTGGCCTACCCTTCCCACCCCCACCCCCACACATCGCCTTCTCACACGCATAATTCACTCTTATTCTTATGCCTCAACATGCGTTTCTGCTCCTGTATTTCCCCCTTAAATGAATAATGCAAAACATTTAATGACTGTTCAATACTTTAAAATTCTTTTTTAAAACATTGCTTCTCACTTTTGTTCTTATGCCTCATAATGCGCTTCTGCTCCTCCCTCTCCAATCTCTCCTCTTCATCTTCCCGGTTTTCCACGTCAAGATTACGCATCTGGTATTCTGAGGTAGCGCGGGATCGGCGAGAGTCTTTTCCTGGACGTTTTTCGACGGTGACGTGAGCGCTCTGTGGGCGCTTTTGGTTGTCTGTGAAGGAGTAGTGTAACTGTTTATATATGTATATGATTGTATTTTTCAAAACGTGCGGGCACCGAGATTCCATTGTTTTGAAATTTGTCGGTTAATAGGCTTAAAATTAAATATCGGTGAGCCTAAAGCCGCATTCACCCGAAACCGGCCAAAAAAGATTGAAAGAGCTGTGTTATGTTTTATACAAATTTCACTTGAACAAAAAATTCACATAAGTCAAACATTAAAATTATGCGTTTTTTTTTTCAAGTGAAATTGGTATAAACAAACTTAACTTACCATTTTGCTTTTTGGCATGTTTTGGGTGAACACGGCTTAAGAGACATAATTAAGTGGCTTTGATTCCAAAAATCAATCAAAGCGAGTTTTAAAATAATGATTTTATCGTTACTTCGTAAAGAATCTACTTAAGGCCGCAAATACATAAAAAAGTATATTTGGTTAAGGAACTAGCGATGAGTCTTCATAAACTTGAGCTTGACTGCATAAGGAAGCTATATACAATCTGCTCTCTAAAGTATAACAAATGTTTAAATCAAATACATGCCGATATGCATAAGTTAATCAACATACAAGATTACTTTTTTTTTTTTGGAAATTATATCCATACAGTAAGAAAACGAAAGCAGTCTACAACTTACGGGCAGCTCCGCCTTTCTGTTTCTTATCATAATGCTGCTTATCATATCTACGCTGTCCAGCTGCAGCCTCGCCCTTTTTCGCAGCCGCCGCTTTACCGCTTTCGTTTTCATACGCGATTGCCGCCGACCCATGTTTGTCGCGACGATCGCGTTTATCCATTTTCTTACTCATTTTGATATGAATTCTGAAAGTACAACATAAAGTATTGATCAGACATTGCTCCTTTCACTATTCATATCGGCATTGTAAAAAATTCGATTTTTTTTTCGCCGCTTCTATCATCATAGGAGTCTACGCGATGGCCGCTGACGAGTGTTTGTCGCGACGCTCGCGTTTCTCCAATTTCTTACTCATGACGCGGTTGAACTCTGAAAAGGACGATGTTAATGACTTATCAGATATATGACCCATTACTTTTCATCAAAATTATAAGAAAAAAAAATCTGCTTTCGTTTTAATGAGTGATTGCCGCCCCCGATGCCGCTCGCGTTTTTTTTTTTTTTTTCATTTTCTTACTCATAGCGAGGTTGAATTCTGGAAAACATTGCATAGATGAATATATCAAACAATATAACATAACTATTCGCCTTAAGTTATCATTAAACCCCTTGAAAACAGGGCGTCATCGATTTGGAAACAGCATCATTCCTAACATATATATCCAATTGATATATTGTAATTGAACCCCTTCTAAACATTACGTTACGTGTTTCAGAATGCCGTCATTGATTGGTTACATATAAATATAATGTAGTATAATGCAATTTAAAGTGGATTGAAACAAAAAAAAACTATTATAAAATATAGATAAACTCCATCGACAATTAATGAACGTCATCACACTGTCAAGGAATATTTTATAAATAAAAATACTAAACGAAAATTTGATTGCATCCCTATCGATGTGGCGTCAGAGGAAAAACAGATTTTAAGCCAGAAATCATAGCATCAACGATTTTCTGATTTTGGCAAAAAAAACACAAATAAAATACTTTATCATGCAGAATAATGTCTTGTCATATACAAAAGGGAAACCCAGTCTCTTGTTGGACTTCCTATTTATAGAAAGCTAGAAAATCCCATTCGTCTGTATATATTTTATTGTTAAGGAAAATCATTAATGTATGTTTACTTTACGCATTAGGATAGACTCTACGGTTAAAATAAATTGAGTGAATTCCATTGCTTTAAGAATAAGTAAATCTTTTTTTTTTAGTAAAGCTTTGTTGGTTATAAGTATTCATGAGGGTTATGAGTTATGTAAAAAAAAAAAAGGAAATTCGCCGCTAGCGATTGAAATATTTCGGTTTATGTCCACATATCCTAGGCAAGTTTATCTTCGGTTATTGAAATCATATACATATTGACAGTCAAAACATAAATATGATTACATTTTTTTGTCTTAGATTAAGATAGTAGGTCTACATAGTCTGCATGTACATGTATTGTAACTATAATATAAATGCTTAATCCTATCGTATTGACTAGAATGACTTAAAGATTTTTTGATGAGTTAGTCAGCGTTCTTTTCTTTAATAACTTTTTTATTTTAAAATATTTTAATGAAGTTCAAGCGCAGTATTATAACACTCATT
>LQRL01015553.1:2753-19538 GCA_001703475.1 Hydroides elegans | reverse complement strand
TAACTGCAACGCGCGAAAACTACCGCGCAAACTACTCTTATCTAAATGTCCTATATACAGTTCGTGGGGTTCGTGCAAAATGCTCTCGATGGATCTAACAGTATCAGCATACTCACTTATTTTTTATTGAAAATGAACCAATTAATAAACTCTAATTGATATGATGAGTTATATTGATGATATTATTCTTGATACCAGTTCTTTAAAATTATTTTACGAACACCCCACAAAATCCAGATATACTTCATAGTATTGTTTTAAGTGCGTATTAATCGGAAAGTATGTTGAGTAGAAAATTAAGAAAAATTGTTATCAATGCCTTAGATAGTAAGGTTTTAAAATATATACAAATAATTGTTAAATTCCACAATTTATTTTTGAATGCTCGATGCTGAGCTTCGGGGTATGCTTCCTTATATAAGTGGCACATAGCCCTGTATGAAGTCGTCCTCGCAAGTGCGCATGTTGAAGAAAATAGTGTTTTACACTTTTACACCCAAAAAAGTAAATTTTTTGCATATTGACCATTTATGTGCATTTTCGTTTATGTGCATTGAAAAATCAGATCAAACTTATATTATACATGTAGTAGGGGTTCTAGTACAATTGTTCAAAATAATAAAGGAACAAATATACACAAGTTGTGAGCAAAACGTGATTTTGTGATTGCGGTCAGAGTGGGGTAAGTTGACCACCCTGGTTGGGGTAAGTTGACCAGGGGGTCAACGTATTTCAAACAGAAGAAACCAGTTAACAATTAAGTCTAATCATATAAGAAACTTTTATCTGACCTGTCTATTATGTATTTTAGTGGTAAAAGCGATATAGTACAGCTTTGTGTAATGTTTATTAAAAATGTGAAGGTTGCCCAGCTTCAAGTCAGAAGGTTGGTGTTTGGACAATAATCTAATATCAATGATGATATCCACAGTGGTCTATCCAATAAATATGTCCACCTTTATCATATACAAGAAAATAATCAACAAAATAATGAGCAAAACATAACTTAAACATAAGTCATTGTTTGAAACAAAAAAAGGGTATTTTTATGATTACCACTCAATGCTAACAACCAGTTAGGATTTTTGAAATTCTTGAAACGAACCTTATTTTTGACATTTATGACAATGCGAATAAGCAAATTTTGCTAACGAATGACCGTTTGGTTTAAATAAGCATGAATGTCAACATAAATTTAGTTATCATGAAGATAAACATTGTGAAGCTAGTTTAAATTGGTCTGATTCAGTAAAATATGATATTGTGTGTATGTTTAACCAGATATTTGGCTGTAATATATTGGATAGTAATTACAAATGATCAAGTGATTGTGTTAGTTCGTAACTATTTTATACAAATAATTTAAACATAAAAAATATCAATGGGTCAACTTACCCCATACCATGGTCAACTTGCCCCATTTTGTGGGGTAAGATGACCCATTTGCTAGAAATTTTAAAACTATCATATCTTTTTTAGACAAAGACGTACCTCAAAGCTATGTCATAGTTTATCAACCTTGTGTACATACTTATGTTTAGCCACAATATTCCCTATTTTATATCACATAAGTTAGGAGAAAATCTAGACTTTTTCCCAGGTGGGTCAACTTACCTCATCCTCCCCTACATCTATTTCTATAGTCTTTAAGGTTTATGTCACTTATGCATTAATACATATGTCATTTTCACTTCACAGTTTTTCTAGGAGTTACTGATTGACCAAATCTTTTGAAATAAATATTATTAAGTAAATATCCATTTAAACATGTGTAAAACTCACGTATTTCTTTCGGGTAAGTTTCTGGCGAAGCGGCTTTAGTAAGACCTGCTAGCCCCGGAGCGTATGCGACTAGATCTTCCAAAACCTCATCTACCGACATCTCAATTCCATTTTTGTGTTGCCTGATAAATGAAGGAATTGAGGCGTTAAAGTGCAACGAAATTTATATTTCGCACAATTAACTTAATAAGGTGATAAGAACGAATTTTTGAAATGTTTGGTTTTTGTTGTGTTGCACGTATGGATATATTCGGTTTTTAAATGACACATTTCAATTGTAAATGCTACAACATTTATACAACTGCCTGAAGTAGGTAACAACGAGCACAATATGTCACCAAATATTAATGCAAAGTTTTACCATGGACATTTATCATCATTGCACTTTCCCGTCAACTCAAAATGGCAGAACATTCGCTTCGGTTCGATCTTATTGGAGAAGGTGAGACTAAGAGGGTGTATGCGCGCCTTCGTTCTGAAGTATGGGTTGAATCTGCGGAAGAGAAAAGTTATGATTATACATTTTCATTTATATGATGTATAACACTGAATACAATAGGAGCTTATTACAACTTTAAGCGCTTATAAGTCGATATCTGATTATATACAGGGCAAGTTCTACTTCTGAATTTTCTACATGTATTTAAAATCAAATTATTTAGTCTATATAACTTTGCTAGGTCCAACTATCATTTTCGTCTAACAAATACTTCGTTAACATTGTTTCAGCAACCAACAACATGCACAATTAAATCAATTAAACACGTCATTCAAAAACTGTGTTTTTATAAATTTACCTGTAAGATTTGAAGCGCAGTAAGGGGCTCACATAGGCCTTGAGAGGAGATGGGTCTTCCTTTTGAGTAATCGTTAATCGGTTGGAAACAAGTTGCGATTTATATTTGGCACCGGGTATCTGTTTGGAGAAAAAAAGTGTTAAGATCAGCATTAACAGTAAAAAGTTGCATATTATACTAAACAAAGGTTTAGCATTAACCAATTCTATTTATTCGTTTCGATATCACTGTAAAAGTAATTTGATTGTTGTTTTTGACGAACTCACCACAGAAAGAGCAGCGGAATGAAAAACACGTTGCGATTGGCTTAGAGGTTGCACCGTTTGTTTACTAAACCATACTTCCTTCTCCAAGTTTTCCTTCTGCATAGAAAATAATCGACTCGCATTAAAAATCTTATCCGTTTATTACCAAGCAGGATTAAAAGTTGATATCAAATTTTGATATAAATTCCTTTTCAAACCCTTACATAATGCCATCTGGTCATTTACAAATTTAAACGACGTCACCAATTTTGTCTGTTTTAATATTGTTTGTTTTAAAATAATGAATGATACATGTCTAAACCTATTAACATAGCACAACTGCGATATGTTTTAGGAGAAGCAACATATTAGGGCATTACATATCAACTCTTCCATTAGAATACACTTATGTCAATATGAGGTTGACAATATAATTACCGCAATCACACAATTATGTTATAGCTTCATCATTATACACTTTATGTAAAGCGGTGACGATAAGCCCAACATGCACCCGAGGCAATGAAAATATACATCTGGTTATTAAAAACTCTTCATCTGGCTATATCCTGTATTGGTCCCCTTATAATCCATTAAGAGGGATTGAATCACTAGCATGATGCCCGTAATTTCGTATAGATTTGGGATATAAACCATAGAAGGACTGATACAAGATATAGCTAAATATCTTCATCTAACTAAAAGCTATGATGACACTTACATGAAGCTTACACAGGCGATTCATATGCTGCCCAGTCGGCATTTTAAAACCGCCAGGGGGCATAACAGGTTTGGGACTCGATTCCCGAGACGAAGATCCTCCATCGGATAAATCTTTCAGCTTCTTTTTTAATGGCTCCTTCATCGGACTCAAATGTGGCCTATTTAGTTCACCTGTTATGGACGCCATAATGGATCGACGGCGTTTTCGCGGTTTTATATTTTGGAATTGTGTTTGAAAATCTGGATCGTCTCCGGAAGCGACTTTGATATTTTCTTCTGTGTGTATGTGTTCCGGTTGTTTACGGGTTGTTGTTGTTAGAAACTGGTTTGGTACTTTTTCAACTGTGCCTGTTTTGCGGCGTTTCACTTCCTCTTTGTGTCGACGAATCAAATCGGCGTATTGTTGATGAAGTTTCTCAAGCGCCTCCCTCTCCTTGTCTTCGCTATTTTGATTGGCTAATGGATCTATTCGTTGATTGGTTGTTGGATTGATTTGTGATTTGTCTAATGATTCGTGTTGTGCGATATCTAAGGAGGATTGTGACCTGGGAGGAGTATTGTTATCGCCCTATGTGGAATAAATAAAATATATAAATAAAATAAAAGCGATTAGTGATAATATAATGGTATTCGATTTCGTGATATAATGTGTAAGGTAAGTTAAATACAGGGTTCATACAATTTTTCCAGAACAAAATTCCATGACTTTTCCATGACATTTTCCATGACAAAAGTAGCTATTTCCAGGACCTATAAAAATGACTTTTTTCGTCAATATTTTTTGCATAATATATCATAACCACAGTACAAACGTGATTCAATATATATATATATAGTTTTGAATTAAGCATATTTCGCTCTTGAGAATCGTATTAATTTTCCTCGGCTATTGGATAACTGTACAATATGTCAAAATATATTAACATTGAATGCGAGCGCCGAAGGCGCGAGTGCAATTTTTAAAGGCATTCAAAAATTGTATCTTTACATTGTGTGGATTCCCATCGAATTCACATTCGAACAAGCGGACGAACCGTCAGTCGCATACGGCAGGGCTTTATCTTAAACGAAATTAGAAGTCGCACTTGGGCGACTTCTAACTTCTAAACTCCAAAAAGATGTTCGCCCGACCGAAGAGTGAGTCGCCCGGCATATCTATAACAATGTGATGCCTCAATCGAGTTATGGCTTGATCCGAATCTTTTCGTCCTCAAATGTCTCAACGACAGCCGCGGATGGTATTCAATTAATGACTGTATCCTAATTGAGAACGAGCGCCGAAGGCGCGAGCGAAAATTGTTAAGGATTTTTTCGCGAAATCCAATTATTGAGCATGATAATTTGAAAAAATCTATGTTGGGAACTTAATGAGAGGCATCCATAGGGTAATGAGTGATAGAAAACACTTAATCCCTATACATATCCATAAAAATTACATCTATTCATAGAAAATTACATTATAAGAGGATGGTTGCTCAAAGTGAAATTCAAGATCTGAGAAAATCGTACCGATACCGATATGAATACTTAATATAGCCAGTATATGTACCTGTATAGTTATACAATACATGAAAGAACCTTAACACAATGATAAATATAAGCATGATAGTTTTAATCAATAATTGAGCGCCAGAGTCACGAGCGAAAATTAGCACTATGCAGAAAACGACTTTAATTAAATTACGAACCCAATTTCACACAACAAAAAAGTTAAACGCGAGCAAGAAAACTGAGTCGCGCGCCGGGCGAGTAACTCTCAAACGTTAGAAGCCCAACTTAAAAGTTAGTCGTATACGGGACCATGCGACCGCTAAGGTGCGTCCCTGCTACCAACATTTACGTTAATTACCAACAATGCCCTAGTAAATGAAAGCATTTATAGATATACTCAATTGAGTAGATATATTCAATTGACTTTCGTTAATACAATTGCGCCGAAGGCGCATAGATTTCTTTCATATACATGTAAATATTAAGAAATATACCAAATATTTTTTCTAATTATGGAATTTGTAAAAACATACTTTTTCCATGACAATTTTGTAAAATTCCATGACATTTCCATGACTTTTCCAGAAAAATAAAATTCCATGACATTTCCATGACATTCCATGACAAAAATATTTTTCCAGGTTTTCCAGGTTTTCCATGACATGTATGAACCCTGTAAATAAGTGTATTTACAGGGTGTAACATATGGGGCAGCCTACTGGTGAATTTTAGAATCAGAAATTGAATTTGGAGGTAAAATCAAAATAATAATTTCCATAATTTCCGAATATATGTAGGGAATATCAGGGCTGGATATTATTCCTACAAGTCTGGGTAACGTATGCTACGACTCTATGGGTAATATGATTGAATCAATAGGAGCATAGTTAAGTTACACCCTGAGCAATATCTTAATAACATAAGAAAAATACTTTTTGGATAATTCAAATTAATATATTTTTTTTGTAGATATTTGATGCAATGGATTGGCCAAAGAGAATGTAAAGAGAGTATGCTTTAATATATAGGCGGCGATCGCTAACATTTTCAGTAAGAAATATGGTAGTTGTTTCACTCAATATGACGTAATAGAAGTAAGTTTTTAAACATAAGCACATCAGGCATATTTTAAGTTTGCACTTGACGAATTAATAAAGCACAAAGAACCAATAAGGTTAAAACAACAGCGCAATATAAAGCAACGCTTGATTTAATCAGATACAAGTAGGCGATATGTAAAAGTTGTCCTTTTTCCAATAACCAATGCATTAAATATCTTCTTGGAGGGGTTGCAAGTTCAGTTATTAGCTGAGCTTACAACCAAATGTGTTAATATCTAAACTAAGTTTTAAAATTGATATACACATGTACATGTACTCAGGATAGATACAAATATATCGAATGTTATTCTTGTGACGTGACACATGACTTAAACATTTTTGTGTAAATAAAGTCATAAATTTAAGAGTGTAAATGAGTAACAGCTCTCCATATATAATGCAATACATGTAATTTCTAAAATCTCGATACAAATGAAACAGGGTTTATGTGATCTCAATATTAAAATTAAAAGGTAAGGGTGTAATATAAAGAAATAAATCCTTTATGCGATGGGAAACTGAATAAGGGCAAGTGATTTTGCTTTTCCGGGGTTCTGACTTACCTGTAAACTAAACCATAATATTTCATTTTAGTATAACATGTATTACCTTTTCTCTCCCATCAGCCTGGTCTTTTTCTTTGTTTTCAACCACTGGCTCGTTTTCCTTTACATCTTTCTCAACCGGTTTCTGTGGAGTGCTCTCTTCAAACAACTTAGGATTTGAGGACTGGAAAGGTATATATTGTGATCCGAAAGCTTGTCGTCCCTTTTCCAACATGCTTTTTTGAAGATCTTTGATTTTGGTATGGCGGTCACCGATTTGTTTCTTGCATGATTGGCACTGAAATACAACAAAATCAGTACAAATCTGTAAAATTGGTCACCGCAAAAGTCAAAGTATATCCACAAAAAATACAGTTTCAAACCCGTTTCTTAGCAAGGATAAACAAAATCTCATAAAAATAGCTATACAGGCTAAAGGAAAGAGTGATGATATCTTGAGGCAATTTTGTATTATATTACATATAATAGGCTTTATTCAATGTTAAAAAAGGAGTATTCTTTTTTGCTCACCTTTTCATTTAAGTTGCCGATCTGCTCCACATTGGTTTGATAGATGCGCTTTGTGGCTTCCAGTTGCTTTTCAAGCTGTTTTATTTTCTTCTCTGCCAGTGACAGAACATTCTTTTTCTTGTCGACTAGCGATGTCAGGGTGCTAAGATTCTGCTCATCTTGGTCCAACATTTTTCTAAGATAAAGAGGAATCGTCAGTAGTTGAGATATGCATCAAACCAATACATCTATAGTAAATGAAACTTTTTTTTCTGTACTTATGCTTTCAGTAAGATTTATCAACATTAGTGCAGAAAACACATTTTCATGTAGCTCCTACAGGTTTCGTGAACCGAGAGAACTCTAATTAGCATGTTTTATCAAAACAAGAAAAACATGATCAAGCTCTTTGGCTATATTCTTCATTCGTGTCATTCATTTAGGCTTACATAAATGGGTTTAGATCACAGTTTTGTCTTCTATTTCGTATATCATAATATGCTCAACCAAGACTGGACTGGGTTATATAACATGTATAGCTAACTTCTAACATAGAGCTCAATTGAAACACCAAACACCTACTTCTGCAGTTGCACTCTCAGCTCCAACTGATGCACCTTCTTTGCCTCCTCAGCCTTTGCCGCTTTAGCCTTCTCTCCCTCATCCCCACCTCCAATCGCACTTCCACTACCCCCACTCCCCTCCTCAGGCACAGTGCCCAGTGCAGCCACCCTCTTTGCGGCCGCTTGAGTCGCCGCTTTCAACTTCTCTTCGCGTCGCTTGATTTCTTCGCGAAGCTTCTTGTATTCAGCGACGCCGTGTGGACCGAGGTTCTTTAGGGCTTCGGGAGTGGTAGGTTGGTACACCTTTTGCTGTTTCTGTCGAGGGAACAATAATGTATGAATATAATATTTTTATACTTATTAATAATAAATGGCCAAATTGAAATATGTTTTTGTTGTGAAACTACGTCCATACGTGAGGTTACACGAAACCCGTTGTAATATAAGTTAATTTTCATGCTTCTTGAAAAGCTTTAATAAGTTTATTATCAAATACTGTTTATTTATTCAATTTCTCATTCAGAACAGCAATAGCTAACTTTGATACCAAGCTTGAGTATTGTTTTATTTGTCTCAGTAAAAGTTCGAACCTGCTCTACAGACGCCCGCGCCTCTTTCAGGAAACTATCTAGGCTACCCAGCAACCCGCTTCCTCCTGGTGTTTGTGACGCATCCGACGTATGTGACGTCATGGGTCGTGCGTCGTCATCATCGTCATCACTTGTATCTTCGCCCAGTCTGATGATCACCGGTTTGACAATGGGAAAGGAGACATGCTGTTTCAAAAATAGAGAAACATAAGATATCAAAATGGAATATATTTTATGTCGCTTTTATATCAATATATCAAATTAGGTGCAGCTGTTCTTATTTATCAATGAAAAGAAGTTATATACTGTATATACTATTTTAAAAAAAAAGAGAAACATAAGATAATCAAAATGGAATATATTTTATGTCGCTTTTATATCAATATATCAAATTAGTTGCAGCTGCTCTTATCTATCAGTGAAAAGAAGTTATATACTGTTTGTTTATTCTAAATGGATATAGAATACTAGGAAGTTGAACTTTAACTATTAAAAAAAACATAAACTTTAAAGCATCAAAATATAGTTTATTTTGTATCGCTTTTTAAATCAGTCAATAGAATTACAGCTCCAGCTGCTCTAATTTATCAATAGAAAGAGGACTATCACTATGTTTGTATTCTAAATGGTTAGAGTTCTAGGAAGTTAATTTTATGAAATATATTAATACATAATCTAGGCTATATTTGAAAAGATACAGATATTACTAGAATTTGCTAATAACTGCAACAGTTTTCGTGTTTTTAAGTCAATTGATTTGAACCATACATTATTGTTATTTTATCATTTAACAAAGTTTAATCTTTCCCGCATACCTTTTTAGTTTTTCCTTTATGCGACACCAACTTGACTTGAACATCTGGATTAACCGGTTGCTGCCTCTCTTGCTGCACGTCTTCAAAATTCACACCAGTCTCTTCGCTATCAATGATTTTTTCTATTCGAATCGATTCCAATGACGACTTCTTTTTCATGGGTTTACGGTTCGACAGTGTATCTATCGACTGTACTATTTGTATTGTTCTATCCCCTTCACTGATTGCCGTTGCTTTTGGTTTCACCACAGTTCTTGTTATTGAACTTGGGGAATCACGACCGATGCTGGAGATATCCGATATGGACTTGGACAGATCTTTGGATAAGGAAAGTGTAGAGGTGGCCCGTTGTAGCGATTGGCTTGGCGTAATACTGCTATCTATAGGTTGCTGCTGCATATCATTGTTTTGATATATAACCGGAAGTGACATAACATGAGGAAACATTGGTTGCGATGGAATAGTCGGATTATTCAACAACATTGCATTTCCAGACTGGGGAAATCCCCCTGTGGTTATATACGGAGACATGGACGTCTGGGGAATTCCAGCGGTGGTTATTTGAGACATGGGTGGAATTGGGGGAATTCCAGCGGTGGTTACATGTGCAAGTCCGAATCCACTCGGTAAAGGGGGTACAGTTGGGTCATACATTGGGGGTTCAGGTGGGGGAGGAATGAGAACATTTGTATCAGGAATTGGAGTTGGTGCCATACTCGTGGTTATGTGACCCAGTCGACCCCTTAGGGACTCACTAAGCGGTAAATCAAAACTCGTATTAAAAGAGTCACTCGACATATCATGAAGAGTTGGTGGACGAATTTCAGGTGTCAGAACTATATAATTGTCTCGAGCGGCGTCAGAGTGTTTTGATTGAGATAGGTAAGTATTCAATATTTCATCTGTGTCAGTGATATTGGAAGACACGGCTGCACTTTTTGATTGTGTCTTTTTCGATGTATCCGAAAGGGTTGAATATACTTTTTTGCTACCGGTATTACTATCTCTTGAGGACGACTCTTTTACCTTCTCTTTGCTATTTTCTTTTCCAATTTTTCGATCAGGTGTTCTCTTGGGAGTATGATCATCCTTTTTCTTTGAGCTATGACTAGTCCTAGAATTCGAATCAGCTTTTTCTTTGGCATTGGAAGACGCTACTTTTGCTTTTGCTTTATCCTTAGTCTTGTCCCTACTTGATTTTCGATCATCATACTTAGCACCATTCCTTCTGGGTGGACTTTTCCTTCGATTTTCGCTTGGTCGCCTTGGGGAGCGCCGACGATTCGGCGATTTTTCTGCATTTGATTTTGTGCCTGTTTTGGCAACATTTTTGACCAATTTGGCTTTGGCTTGGATTTTGGCGTCATTTTTGGCTATCTGTAATAAGCAACAAATTGAACCTTTATCAGGGTCAACAATCACAACACAAACATTACAACATAAAGCATGTGTATAATATTTCAAGGGTGTGCTCGAATTTATACGATTTGCTTTCATCCGCATATCATCAATATTATGCAACATATTGATATATCAAATTTTGTATAGATTGATAGGGCTTATTTAACGACCTGGTCTGGACCCGGATTCAATGTTATAAAGAACGGGAACCTGATAAGATTTAGACTGTGAAATTGGCCCATAAGATTCCAATGAATAAAAGTGATTTGAATCAGAACAAATGTAGACCTCTGCCTCCAGTCTTTCGCGCCGTATCTTAGCAACCGAAGCCAAAAGCTGCGCGCGCATCAAAGACTCGTCTTCATCATCGGAGCCCGCGTTTCCCTTGGTTCCCTGAAATTCAAATTTTTATATGATTAACTATGAATAAGTAAGACAAGAATCAGTTGATAAGAAAATGAGTTCATTGTTAATTTCATTGACGTTAAAGGATTTTATTTCCTTTACATATAGTTTAAAATGTGTATATTTCTCTTGATATTAAAACTCCGAGAAGATCAAAATGGGCGCATATAACAAATGGCAATGAACTCCGTGTACTTATTTTGCGTATCAGCTCACATGCGTTACTTCAAAAGATTTTTTCCTCACCTTTTTAGATTTTGCGTCAGCAGGCTCATGCGATTCCTCATCTGTCGAGCTCTTCTTTTCCACAGAATCCCCTTTTTCGGCGTCACCAGCCAAACCGTCTTTTGTCGCGTCGACTTGTAGGGAATCCCTAATTGGCAAATCCAATAAGGGGCAATCCCTTGCAGAAGAATGCTCTCCAACTCTTGGGGAAGCCGCCGCCACCTCCTCAGTACCTATGGTTGAACCAGGCCCAGACTTCGTTCCTTGGGAAGTGTCCTCAGATCGAGGAGAATCCCTTGGTTTAAGAGACGCAAGGAGCTGGGCTCTTAAGATCGCTGCATCCATGTCATCGTTATTTGGTTCAGATGTATCGTCATGAGTATTTGATTCATTTCTAATTTCTTCTACAACTGCAGGTTGATTCGTCGAATCAGAATCCCCCACTTTTTCAGTGATGTTGTCACTATGCAACTCACCCTCGCTTTTCGCCGCATGTTCATTTACAGAAACACCACTTGACTCCTTAAGATTGGCATTATGCCCATCGGGACCCGATTCATTATGGTCCCTTAGTTCAACATCAGATTTATTGTCTGTATTATCCTGAGTATCTTCACTAATTTCATTGGCATGAGTACCAGATTGCGTCTCATTAGAAGTGAAAGGTGCGTGACTTTCTAACGAGTCATGGTCGATCGGAGTTTTTGTTTCGATAGCACTACTTTCGAAACTAGCATTCGTTAAACTAACGTCAATGAAAGATTCAGAGCTCAAATCATGTACAACGTAGTCATTATTATGAACACTTAAAGCTGCAGTATGCACGCTTGGCACGTCACAGTTTGCATCTAGTCTTTCGTTGTTATTTGTAGTTGAGACCTGCTCAACGTCTAAATGCGAACTAGTTTCTTCAATCGAAACATGTTGACTCGTCTTTTCATTGACACCGCTAGTCCTTTCAACAGTATCACCGCCATACAACCAATCATCAATTTGACGTCCACCATCTTGTAAACCAGCAATATCACCCCCTCCTGGACATCCCAGCATCACATCATTTATAACAGGTTGAGTAGCAGTGGAATCACGAATACTTGGTGGTCGCATAGGGTCAACGCTTTGAACAGCAGTGGTGGTTGAGTGCTTCTGTTTCTGTTTTGGAAATATTCGAGTGGTCGTTTTTTGCTCTTCAGGGGATATACTTGTCGCCGTATGCGAATGCTGCAATGAATGAATTTTTAATTCATATTAAAAGGCTGTCAAAATGCCAAATTCGTTGGTCTGGTTACAAATGAACACATTAGATTGTGACATATTGTTTTATAATATCGGATTGACCAGTACTTGCAAAACACAAATCTAGCTTGTAAGCCTATATAAGTTGAAAACCATAATCTATCCAACTGTGTCAGATTAAAGATAGTAGAATTTATCTCAAGCGATTAACAATTAAATATGTATACATATATACACATATAAATAATCTACAAAATAAATCCATAACAGGTCATAATTCACTTCTAATTCTGCTTTTTACCTTATTCACTTTGGTGAAAATATCTCCCTCGAGATGAGCAAAGTCGCTCTTCTCCTCATTTTCATCCGAGTCATTTAGGTCCGAATATATTGAAAAATCCTCTTCATAGTTGTTACCATATTTCACTGAAAGATACCAAAATAGATAAATTTAATTTATATAAGTCCTACTTCAAAACTTTCCAAGAGACTTGTAATTATTCTACCATAACAAGGAATGATAAATATCCGTTACTCCTCTAACACATATTCGTCCCTGTTTTTGCGTAGTGTCGTATGTGCATTTTTGGAGAAATTGAGATATTATGCCTAAGGTATTTTTTGAAGCCACACATCATATTTTATCTTGTACTCTTTCGATGTAATGTGTCACCCCCCTTTGTACATAATATAGGACATAACGCATATAAAATGCATTTATGTTGCATTTAAAACGCCCTCAAATACTTGCCTGGTTTTTCAGGAGTAACCGACACATGGTCATTCCTCGGTGTGGCAGCAAGTTCATCGGTTTCCTTTTTGTAGGGAGAATGCGACTGTTCTTCGTTTGTAGCTGCTGTAGACTGCAAAAAAGTTAACCATGATCAAACATTTTGAAAATGCAATATAGGTCTGGTATTACTACTAAAACACCACAAGGAAATCTACTGATATGAAGAAATATGAATATTACTAATTTTTCGATCTACTTTTTGCAGAATCAAAGCCAAGTATTCAATTTAACTTCCGGTTTATGATTGTTTTATTTTATAATTTATACACAAACCCGATCACAAAATAGAAAACTAGTTTTTTTTTTCTTTTGTAAAGATTAATTTGTTATTTTCTTAAGAATATGTGAAGCGGCTAATAGTATTCCATACCTTGTTTTCAGATGCCGATCTTCCGTCGACAAGTTGTGCGAATAAACTCATTAGTTCATTCGGATTTTTGTCTTTATTTTTCGCACCAACCATTTGCAACATTTTCTGCATCATATTTTCAGGATTCAAGGCATTTTGAAGATCGTTGAGCCTCTGTTCAAATCTTCTCCTTTCTCGTTTATCCTCTTCTCGCTATAAGATTTAATACATTGAATGTGTAAATGCTTATTTATTTTAAGATAAATTTAATGGAGTCAATAAAAATATCCTGTTAGAGAATTATAATCCGTAATACTGAGAATAAATTCCATATATGCGCTTTTTTCAACCATGAGTAAACGCAATGGATATTTATAAACCATTATTGGGGTCAATCTCCTTGATCGGTTTTCATAATTATGTATTGCAAGAAAAACAGTTGGATATCTCATCAAAATCTCTGCAAGATACACATTGTATGAATATTGTTTTATTGTTTCAAACTTATGCAAGTGTGGTCCCTGGCATTATATAATTGATACATTCCAACATTGCCAATCAACTTTACGCAATGCATTCGGAAACTGAATGATATCTTGCATATCTTGAAGGTTATTTTTTATTGTGGAAAAATAAACAATACGGTTATCAATATTTTTCTGTTTATGCCTTAAGAACTTAATGGGTTAATAATATAATCCAGGCATTGATTTTAATATAAACAAAATCAAGTCACGGTGCACATTGAATTTTCATATTTAATTTTATCAATGCAACAATGACATTCTCACCAGATGGCGTTCTCTCCTATACGCTTCTTCCATCCTTAATCGCCTGTCCTCTTCGCGTCTTAGTCGCTCTTCGGCGCGTATTCGCTTCTCGCGTTCGCGTCGCTCCTCTTGATAGCGACGTCTCGAGGATGGGGAGTCCTCGTGGTCGCCACTGCGCTTGCGTTTGCGTTCAGTGGGGTAATCTATGGGGATGATCAATATAAAGAAATATTAGAAGTTGTATGTAGACAACAAACAAGAAAATATGGTAACATTTGGAAATAGCCATACAATGTTTGTCATCGAAGAATCGCACAAGATTATTAGAATTTTAAGGGAACAAATAGTCTTCAAGCGTACTGCAACGAATAGCCCTACTAGGGGCGGCTGAGTCTCGAATTGACCAATGACCAAATTTTTAATTGATTCAAATTGTTATAGTTTCTAGTGTGCTACTTAACAATAACTAAAGTGTGGTATCGAATATATGATTGCTTACCTTTGGTGTGGGAATGGTAATGTGTGTGTTGTTTATGCGGAGATATCAGTGGTTTCTCTGGATCGTATTTTGAATCTTCGTTGTCTTCTAAGGCTTGTCTGAAATCATAAATGAGATTTTAATCTACATGTATTTACTATTGCCGAATAGCAGGAACAAAATATTGTTAAAAAGAGATAAAGTTATTTAGATATTTGTTCTAATGATCGCGTTATTCAACAGAACAAGACAACTATGTTCTGTAAAAATATATTAACCAGAACTATTGAATAAAATGGCTTGATTATAGATTATAAGATATTATAATTTTATTCATTGGTTATCATATTCATTATGACCTCGACGTAACCACGCTTTTATAAGTATTTAAACTTCAACCCTTAAGTTAGTAAAAACAAACTTTAATATGGCTTAAATAACAACATAGCACCCTTAGATAGTCGACAATATTAAAATCATCTTACATTTCAAAAGAATGTTCAATTTTCCTTAAGACAAAATAATATTACCCGGTACTCAATATGTATTATAATATAATTAATGGTTTTACCAAAACTGGAGTTAGTTTGATCGAAATGTCACTATATTAAACGAATCGAAATATTCTACATGTGTATCAATTGACACACTTATTTTTTCTCAAAAACAGTACTCTTTAATACACCTGCAAACCTACTGTGCTATCGAAAACGAATACCACCGATTATTTACGATTGTTAAAAAATGAAATGTCTTTCCGTTATAATAATTACAAAACTTTATAAAATTTGTCTAGCTGCAATTACATTTCAATGTGAAAGAATCTACCTCTTTTCTAAATATGCCCTATATCAGGAATGGGAGCACTTTTCGGGGCTGAAACCATGTAAAGTGAATGGAGGACTTAGTCGCTAGACAAGTTTTATGAAGTTTTGTAATTATTATAACGAAAAGACATTCCATTTTTTAACAATTGTAAATAATCGGTGGTATTCGTTTTCGATAGCACAGTAATGCATGGACAACATTTGGTATCTGTGCATCTAGAAAGTAAAATGTCTTAAAATGACGTACCGGGGTAAGTTAGATTATACCAGACTGTCACAAAAGTCTCAACATCGATCGCCAAAACATCAAAATATAACTATGATCAATCATCTCATAAGATCACTTACATGTTTATTGCGTTCTACCAAATAAATGTGTATGTAGTTTAATAAACCATGAACTACAGTTTACCTGGTTGATTTTGCATAGGATGCTAAAGCAGCGAGACGCAATTCTAAAACATCTAAATCTTCATCTTCGTCCTCCAATCCGGGAGGGTTTGTCTGAAAAAAAAATCGTAACGACATTACATGCATGCATTCCACTTAATATGAATCTAAATGCATCTTTTAGGGTTCTATATATTTGTTTTAAATTACATATTTTCCTATAGATCCTATAGAATTACCAATCATTTTTGATAAAGTTAATGCTTACGATAATAATTTGAGTATCGGTATCGTCCAATATCTCTCCGTCATCACTGCTCTCCAACTCCATATCAACCACTGTAACAGATAACAAGAAATAAAATACATGTAGCCTATTACCAATAATGCTTGTTTTTTTTTATCAAATTTCAAAGAAGACTTATATTCCAACCAACTGCTGTTTGTTGATAGATATTAACACAAAATCATAAATATTTTGCTTCTCAATAAAAAGATACCACCTTCGGTCTTATCCTGCATATCATCGAGGTCCTTTTGAATCTGCTTTGTGGCATCTTCCAGTAAGCTGTCCACAAAGTCATCGTCGATATCATCAGATGAAGACTTTACTGCAGATGATGCTTTAATACTTGGTTAAGAAATTATAAGTTCACCTAGGGCTTAACAGGGAAAAAAATGGACACTGTTTACATGTAATTCAAAGCTTCAAATATTCATTCTAATCACAATTATAACATGATGCGATAT
>LQRL01015543.1:0-16378 GCA_001703475.1 Hydroides elegans | reverse complement strand
CCCCCCCCCCCCCCCGGTTCAACATTTCCTGGCTCCGCGCCTGTAAATATGTTCTTATTCTTTTTATTTTGGCTTTAACTCACTTCCTTGCATACTTTAAAATAATTACAAATTGAAGGGCTCCGTGCAACAATGTGTTAAGTCTGAAATTGACGTTTTGAGAAAAGAGGCTTTAAATGTTTTTAAATTGGTAATTTATATAGGAATTGGCAAGTAGCCAATGGATGAAAATATGATGATCGCATTGTCTTTTTAGCATTATTCAAGATAATGGCATGGATCAGTTATAACTTGACACTTTGCCATTCATTTTGGCGAAACATGCTAAGTCGACTTAACACATTGTTGCACGGAGCCCTTCAATTAGTTCATGAAATGCACAAAAAATGATTTACACATTCAAGAAAACTAAGAAATGCTATTTGTTCCCAATATAAATTTGATGATTCAAATAAAATGAAACTATGACAAGATAAGGTTGATTGCACAATTTATGAATCCCTGTCGATAAGTCCCCGGACATGAAGTCCCCGGACGAGAATTCCGCGAGCATAACGTTAGGCATTTGGCAACATGCATATAGAACATTAATTCCCCAGGCAAAATAAAATAAACCCTTTATCTTCAATTTTATCAAATGCATATCTTAAGTTATGGAGTCTTAGATTATAGTTATCTTAATCAATGTCGATATATAACAATTTTGTAATGATAATTTGACTTGAAACTTTACGTCCTATGTTGCCAAAATCGTGACTTTAAGTTCGGGGACTTTTGCTTGGATGCCAAAATTCATACACTCAAAGTAGTCCCGACCCACTTCCTTTGTTACTTATAAAGCTTTGTCGCCCTGGTGATAAACCAATCGGAACTCATTAATACTTAACGATGTAATTAACGCAATTTTGTATAACAATAACAAATTTTGGTTTGAATTTCACGTTTACAGAACGATAATAATCGTAATTAATTCACCTAATCTATTTTTCATGGTTTACTTAATTACTATAATGCAAGCTTCGCAGTGTAATTTGTCCAAATTTCTTGGGTTTCCCTCGATTATTTTGAAACAAACTCGATTTTGAAGAAGCAAAATATATTTGTTTGTGGAAATATGAGTAAAAGCAGATTTTCTTTATGGATTGAGGTTCTTAGTCAAAGCATTATAGTCATTCTTTAACCTGGGAGGTTTTGTAAGTATGTTGATTGTGTTTACAGATAGAGGTAGAGTAATTTTATCGTAAGACATAACGCTTTAATTGCAATTGCGCATTGGTTTCGATTTTTTTTTACTAAAACACAATTGTAAATATGTTTAAAACATTAATCAAGCAAGACTTTATATTTGATAAAATACGATTTTTATCAACGTTTGTGTGAGAAATCAAAAGAGGATATATCTATCAAAAATATCATATTTTTATGTTTCAGCCACTAACACGCTTGGGAAGTACAAGGAACCATTCCGGCGAAAAATCCAAAAAGTCTAAATTTATACATTCAAACTTTCACAATCAATTTATGAGGAAGTCTAATAATTGTTTGGCTGTTCTAAATAAATAAAACATTCACCAAAAAACTGGAATCAAATATTTAAACGAATAACGTTCATTAAAAACGAGTACTTTGGCATTTTCAATCGTAACTTCAAACAAAAAGGAACAAAACCAAATATATTTTTTTCCATATTAGAAAAACAATTTTCACAAACAAAAATCACAAAAATCGCTTATATACCACCATGGCGGCATCATCTCTCAAGTGGCCTCATCACCAGTGGTCTCAACCGGCACTACTTTCGCTGCTGCTTCCGGTACTTCTTTTTTCCTTTTTTCCTCCGCCGTTCTGTGAGGCCATAATCCTGTTTGAGCAGAACAGTGGAAGACAAGCGTCTGATAGCGACGATTCATTCACAGGACCGATTCCCATCAGTGTGCCTGGTCGAGATGGCTTTCGCTTTTTCGGCCGCTTTGAAACGAGCATCTTTGTAAGTGGATTCATAAATTTGTTTTTATATATTTTATTTTATTTTTACGGCTTTGCATATTTTGGCCGTTTCGAGACGAGCATTAATGTTTTTCTTGAAAATGTATAAGATAGCGAGGAAGTGCGATCCCCATCAATGTTCCTGGTCGAGATGGCTTTCGCTTTTTCGGCCGCTTTGAAACGAGCATTTAGGTGAGTGTATTCATGAATTTTGTTTAATATATTTATATATTTTTGCGGTTTTCACTTTTTTGGCTGCTTTGAAACGAGCATTAATGTAAGTGTATTCATGATTTTTTAAAATATGTATATTGTTTTTGGCTTTCGCCTTTTCGGCCGCTTTGAAACGAGCATTTAGGTGAGTGTATTCATGAATTTTGTTTGATATATTGATATATTTTTGCGGGTTTCACTTTTTTGGCCGCTTTGAAACGGGCATTAATGTAAGTGTATTCATGAATTTTGTTTTATATATATTTTATTCTTGCGGCTTTCGCTTTTTCGGCCGTTTTGAAACGAACATTAATGTAAGTGTATTCATGAATTCTGTTTTATATATATATCTTATTCTTGCGGCTTTCGCTTTTTCGGCCGTTTCGAGTCGAGCATCTTTGTAAGTGGAATCACGAATGTTATTTATTATTTTTTGCGGCTTTCCGAAAGTGGCTTATATTTACACCCAAATATCTAATGCTCCGCAAAAGTTGTCAACCCGTTTTTTTTTATTCTCCCAGATTGACATCAATAGGATTATTTCATTCTGAAGCTATGTGAGCGGTTTTACTACCAAATAGTTTATGCGCCGTTTGCAACCGTTTTTTTTTTAACTCTTACAGATTGGCACCAGCGGTATTATTTCATTCCTAAGTGAAGTAAGCGGTTTTACATAAACATTTTTTTTTTTTTGCACCGCAAAAGTTTTTTTTTTAATTGTTTAATTATTTCTCTTTTTTATTTCTCTCAGATTGGCACCAACGGAATTATTTCCTTCCGAAGCGGAGTCAGTGGTTTTACCCCCGCTTCCTTTCCTCTCAGCCACATGCCTCCCTTAATATCTCCCTTGTGGGGAGATCTCAATCCCCGAACCACTACTACAGGCATCATCAAGTACCGGTAAGTCATAAGGACATTTTTTTGGGGAGGAGGTAAACAAGTACCTGTTAATTGTATATTTTCATCTTAAGGTTATATACAATGGTTATCCGAACAAGTACCGGTAAGTCATGAAGACTTTTTTTGTTGCTTCTTTACACAATTGCCTGTTAGAAATTATATGTTTATCGGCATGTGTGAACGCGCAGCGTTCATCATGCCTTTATAAAATTCACACGTTTTCGGGTACCAGTCCTATTACTGCTAACATTTTCTTCCGGTTGAGAGTGGGCAATTACCACATGGCGATTATGTAGTTTTTCGCAATTAATTTCACGCATATGTTTCTATCAAATATATGCAAGATGTGGAGATATTAACAGTATCATTTCATTATTTTACAAAAATGCGTTGTTTTAGCCAATTTCTAAAGTCATAAAGTAAGCTTTAAGCCGTGTGCGTTTTTATAATTTTGATACACTTTTTAATTCTGTGAAATGGGCGATAAAAGATAAGCTCCACTTCGAAATCTTAAAAGCTGTCATTTGGGTATCTAACCTATTTCAGAGCATTAGTTATAGCAATCAAACAACCAACAACGAAACAAAAACAGAGAAAATGCGTTTAATGTGATAAAATCGTATTTTGAAGAAATCGAATAGAATTTGCATGGTAACAACAATCGACGTTATTTTACATTGCGTAAAAATTGTTACGTCATACATGAAGTAAGTGGCAATTAACGCCTTAAATAGCAGGTGGAAACCAAAGTGCTAAGACAATCCAGTAAACTCAAAGATACAAATAGAGATGAAGAACTAAATGTTAAAATAAACGATATGTAAAATAAACGTTATGTTTTCGTTTTCCTGTTTTTTTTTTAAATTGCCTGTTAGTTGTATATGTTTATCATAAGGGTTATATTTTATAGAAGTCCGACCAAGTATCGGTTCTCGGTCCAAACCATCTTCTGCTATTATCAAATCCCATTAAGTCATAAAGACGCCGTGAGTTGTGTTTTTTTATATGTTTTTTTTTTACAATTGCCTGTTAATTTTCTATGTTTATCATAAGGGTTATATTCTGTGGAAGTCCGACGAAGTATCGGTTCTCGGTTTCCGGTCCAAACCATCTTCTGGTATTATCATGTTCTGGTAAGTCATAAAGACGCCGCCGCGAGTTGTGTTTTTGTTTTCTTGGGTTTTTTTACAACTGCCTGTTATAGTAACTATATGTTTATCATAAGGGTTATATTCTGTGGAAGTCCGACGAAGTATCGGTTCTCGGTTTCTGGTCCAAACCATCTTCTGGTATTATCATGTTCCGGTAAGTCATAAAGACGCCGCCGCCGCGAGTTTCTTTATTGGGTTTTTACAACTGCCTGTTAAAGTAACTATATGTATATCATAAGGGTTATATTCTGTGGAAGTCCGACGAAGTATCGGTTCTCGGTTTCTGGTCCAAACCATCTTCTGGTATTATCATGTTCTGGTAAGTCATAAAGACGCCGCCGCGAGTTGTGTTTTTGTTTTCTTGGGTTGTTTACAACTGCCTGTTATAGTAACTATATGTATATCATAAGGGTTATATTCTGTGGAAGTCCGACAAAGTATCGGTTCTCGGTTTCTGGTCCAAACCATCTTCTGGTATTATCAAGTTCTGGTAAGCCATAAAGACGCCGCCGCCGCGAGTTTTTTTATTGGGGTTTTAAAACTGCCTGTTATAGTAACTATATGTATATCATGAGGGTTATATTCTGTGGAAGTCCGACGAAGTATCGGTTCTCGGTTTCTGGTCCAAACCATCTTCTGGTATTATCATGTTCCGGTAAGTCATAAAGACGCCGCCGCCGCGAGTTTCTTTATTGGGTTTTTACAACTGCCTGTTAAAGTAACTATATGTATATCATAAGGGTTATATTCTGTGGAAGTCCGACGAAGTATCGGTTCTCGGTTTCTGGTCCAAACCATCTTCTGGTATTATCAAGTTCCGCTAAGTCATAAAGACGCCGCCGCGAGTTTTGTTTTTGTTTTCTTGGGTTTTTTACAACTGCCTGTTATAGTAACTATATGTATATCATAAGGGTTATATTCTGTGGAAGTCCGACGAAGTATCGGTTCTCGGTTTCGGATCGGTTCTCGCTCCAAACCATCTTCTGCTATTATCAGGTTCCGTTAAGTCATAAAGACGCCGTGAGTTGTGTTTTTTTTTTGTTTTTTTTATGTTTTTTTTTTTTACAATTGCCTGTTAACTGTCTATGTTTATCGTAAGGGTTATATTTTATGGAAGTCCGACCACGTATAGGTTCATGGTTTCTGATTCAAACCATCTGGTTAGTTTGAAGTCGCGTGTTGTTTTGTGTGTATTTTTAACAAACTACCTGTTAATCGTCTATGTTTATCATAAGGTTAAAGGAAAACTTACACTTTTGAATGAAAAAAAAAACAATAATCATGAGGCAGAGCCTAGAAATGTTTGTCACGTCCGCGATAAAGTGTTAGTTATCGAATATGTCTCAAGATTTTCTCGAGATGCCTCTAAATCCCATACATTGATTTAAACAGTGGGATAAGGCCAAAAAATGCCACTGAAACAATGTGGCATAAGAATGTATTATTTTGCCAGTTAGTAATGTTCAAATTTTTATCGAGAGAACAATAGAACCATGGGTCATATACTATGGAAGTCCGATCAAGAATGGGTTCTCGGGTTTCCGTTTAAAACCATATACTTTAATCTTAAAGTTCTGGTTAGCTTGAAGACCCGAGTCTTTTTGTCTTGTGTTAGAAAAATTCCCGAAAACAGTATGAAAACCGAAAGATCGGAAGCGACATTTATATGTAAACATAGATATTTGTAATTAATTTCTGACTTTTTGCCTTTAACCCGACTTTTTTCTGAATAGTGCAAAGCTATTAAGTATAGCTATAGAATCCTACATGTGATTCGGTTTTCTAAATATGTTTTATAATCTGATTTTTTTTACACACGTGATTCGTTTTTACATGTTTCATCAAGATTCGAACACTGAATAATATAGCTATTAATATACAGACATGTGCAAAAGTGTGGAAATTTATGTTTGGCGGAATAATTAACATATTTTGAGTATTAGTTTTCCCTGAATGATGCATAACATAGATAATATAATTAATATAACTTCCAATTAAACAGATGCACAGCCTATTCCGACGCGTTGCCAACACAACAGGACCTGGACCTTATCACTCAATACACGGGGGTGCAGAATATCCAATGGGCTATAGTAGTCAACTACATTCGGGTGCTGAGATATGGAACAAGCGGAATCAGTGTAAGTGAGGGGCAAAATGAAATAAAGAGACAAGAGGAAATAGAAAGGGAAAGATGAAATAAAGAGGGAAATATGAAAAAGAGGGCAAAATGAAAATATCCAATGGGCTATAGTGGTCAACTATATTCGGGTGCTGAGATATGGAACTAGCGGGATCAGTGTAAGTGAGGGGGGGGGCAAAATGAAATAGAGAGAAAAACATGAAGACAAGAGGGCGAATTGAGAATATCCAATGGGCTATAGTAGTCAAATACATTCGGGTGCTGAGATATGGAACAAGCGGGATCAGTGTAAGTGAGGAGCAAAATGAAATAGAGAGGAAAAATGAAAACAAGAAGGCGAATTGAGAATATCCAATGGGCTATAGTACTCAACTACATTCGGGTGCTGAGATATGGAACAAGCGGGACCAATGTAAGTGAGGGGCAAAATAAAATAGAGAGGAAAAATGAAAACAAGAAGGCGAATTGAGAATATCCAATGGGCTATAGTACTCAACTACATTCGGGTGCTGAGATATGGAACAAGCGGGATCAGTGTAAGTAAGGGGCAAAATGAAATAGAGAGGAAAAATGAAAACAAGAGGGCAAAATGAAAATATCCAATGGGCTATAGCGATTAACTACATTCGGGTGCTGAGATATGGAACAAGCGGGATCAGTGTAAGTGAGGAGCAAAATCAAACAATGAAGGAAAAGGGAAAATGAAAAAGAGACCACAATATAATATCCTGTAGGCTATAGTGGTCAATTACATTCCATATTCGGGTGCTGAGATTGTGAAACTTCGGGTTTTCAGTAAGATTGAGGGAAATGAAGCAAAAAGGAAGTAAGAATAAGAAAAAAGAGGGGAAAATAAAAATATGCATATGGCTATTGTGGTTAACTACATTTGGGTGATGAGAAATGGAACCGGCTGGACTAGCTTAAGTTCAGTTGAATTTGGGGCATATCGAAACAATGAGAGGTGAAATGAATGAAGATAGGAATAAACCAGGAAATAACTAAAAATATTTTTTTTGAAAACTCAAGAAACCTTAAGATAAACATGTGTACGTATGTAACTTTTACAATTTTATTATAAGGTTTATACTTTAATAAAAACGATGAAAAGAAAACGATATACATCCAATTTTTATATGAATGATTGTGAGCACATTTCATTGTATTTTAATTACACTCATTGTGAATGAGCATTTCAAGACAAATAAAATCGTTTATTTTTTTGTACAGAATGAAAATACATTTCAAGCGGTAATGGCGACAGATGGCTGGAATTCAGTGGCAATATATGTGTATGACGACATTTCTCCTCACGCTTACCAGGTAAACTAATAGGAATTATGAATACCATACAATAAGTAAATGCCGGTTGCACTACGCGGTGTTAGCCTCAAGCTGCGCTTGGTCATTTCATAAAATTTTATAATGACCATTGATGAAATATGAGTTTATTGCCTTCTTAAGAAAATTAAAGCCACGCTCAAGCTCGGCTTGGGGCCAACACCACGGAGTGCAACCCTAACCCTAATCCTAACCCTAACCCTAACCGGTCATATGACCCTGTTTATACTGGAAACAGCAAGGAGCGGCAGCGTTTCTCATATATTTATTATAGGACTTCGACAGAATTTGACTGTGCTGTAAAGGACATATACAGTGATATAATACTGCTGCCGCTCCTTGTCACTTCCCTGTATACAGGACCTACATGTTACATGTTGAAATATAAACCCCGTTAAGAATGGTATGATTTTCACTGTTTTTTTTCTTTGTTTTAACAAATCGGAAGATGCGATAGGATGTTCGGTCCTTGCGATTTCACTAACAAAGAAAACAAGTGAAAACCGTACCATCGAGCGATTTATGTAACAACAGCTTCATAGTTTTGTGCAAGCAACATGTTTTTTTTTTATTCTGTTCTTTATAAGCTTCTTACGAAGCTCGTTTAAGAACAAAGTTGAAAAAAATTAAAGAAGCTTGTGGGGCTTAACGTCATCAAACCGCACCATTATACAGAAAATGCTCAAAACGGAAATTACAATAATTGCACCAGTTAACTTATTGATTAAAAAGCACATACAGGTCGTTTTGGTAATAGCTTTTTTGATTGAGGGGCTCCGTGCAACAATGTGTTATGTCGACATGCTTCGCAAATATGTATTGCATCGCGTCACATGATTATAGATCCATGTTATGTACTTGAATAATGTTACTAAATCAATGCTTTCATGCACTGTAATGATATCTTCCTTTGGCTACTGACCAATCCTTATATAAATGACCATGGTAAAAACATTCAATGCTTCTTTTCTCAAAACGTCAATTTCAGACTTAACACAACGTTGCACGGAGCCCATCGATTTATATATAATCCGCCAGTTTAGTTGTCTTTTTCTTTTAATTATGATTAACCGATTCGTCAGCTTAATGAGGCAGATGATTGCTATTTCAAATCAATAAAAACAGTTAAGATATTTGCGTTCTTCGTTAAATATTCATAACAATTTCCTATTTGCTTGAGCTTCAAATAAAGAAACCTTTAGCTTCTAGGACACAGATTAATTGGCTGAAAATGGTGTTTAGTAAACGTCACTGTTTCCAGGCATTCACTTATCTGAAAACATTTTAAACATTGATAGATACTGAATGTTGTTGAATAAAATACGAACAATATTGCGCATTGCATTATGGAAAGGTTTGTTCAATGATCAAGCCCTTTTCTCTGACATGTATTATGAAACAAATGTATCATTTAACACATGTATTATGAAACACATGTATTATGAAACACATGTATTATGAAACACATGTATTATGAAACACATGTATTATAAACAAATAATGGTCATTTATATTTTCTCATCTAACAGATTGGTTTCCAGATCGGGCAGTAAATCTAAATGAATAACCAAGTTATTTCTAAATGAAATCCAAAAAACATCCAATTAACAGAAGGGATTTCAAGTGGGCGTCGCCTCATTAATTTTCGTCGCCATCTTATACATTTAATTTCAACCTTTTGTTCGTTTAACGATTATATTAAATTAAAATCCAATTAACAGATAGGATTCTACGCGGGCGCCGACTCGACTAATTTCTTCACCTTCTCCTACATTTAATTTCACCCTTTTGTTCTTTAAAAGTACAATAATATTCTATTAATTTCCAATTAAAATCAAATTAACAGATGGGATTCTACGCGAGTAATAGATCTCCTCATTTCTTCACCGTTTTCAACATATAATTTCAGCATTTTGTTTTTTAAAAGATAATACTCAATTATTATCAAATATGTATCCAATTAATATCCAATTAAAATCCAATTACCAGATGGGATTCCAAGCGGGTGATGGCTCGCTTTTTTTGCAATCTTCTACATTAAATTTCAGTTTTTTTTTGTTATTTTAATATATTTTTTGTTGTTTTTGTTCTTTTAATTCCAATTAATATCCAATTAAAATCCAATTAACAGATGGGATTCCAAGCGGGCGATGGCTCGCCCAATTTCTTCGTGCATGTCGATTCTCGCACGACGGCCATCAGCAGCGTCCTCACGTCAACCAACCTCGAAGGAGATATAGCTACCAATGGTGTCTGGACGTATAACGTGGGAAATGAAGAAGTCACAGAAGGTAAGAATTCCAATGCTCAATCAATATAAGAATTTATATATAAGAGCTGAGATCATACCATCGAAGAAAATATAGCTACCAAAGGTGTCTGGACGTATAACGTTGGAAATGAGGAAGTCACTGAAGGTAAACAAACACAGGGAATTTTAATGCTCAATCAATATAAGGATTTGTAATATAAGAGCTGGTATCATACCCTTGGAAGAAAATATAGCTCTCTAGGGTGCCTGGACGTATAACGTTGGAAATGAGGAAGTCACTGAAGGTAAAAGAATAATAAACAGGGCAAACCAATTAAATTAAGGGAGTTGAGTTTGATAATATTTGCTTCAGATTGCTATATCATAAGGCAAACATTTTTCACTTAAAATAAACCAAAAAATGTTATGCTAGATTTGACCGGGTCTTCATATCAAATGAATAAATTTATAACTTTAAATTATACAATTTTTAATTAACTACATGTATTCTTTTCTTTAATATATATCATTTTTTTAATTGTTTCATTAGGAGTCGACGAATGCCTTTCGACGCCTTGCCTCAACGATCAAGAATGCGAAGATGGCGATCAGATGTACACGTGCATTTGTGTTGGTTTCGAAGGTGAGTCCTTGAAAGCATCAAAAGCGGCAAGTTAAGCAGCAGATGTAATTACGGCCTGAATGGATGCATTATTTTTCTGAACCACAGCATTTAAATTTAGTATCAAAAAATTGTTAATACAAAATGGCATATTGCAAAAATGACATAGTTCATCGTATATTGACAATGTATTGCCACAACGTCCATACGTTACATAAAAACTATAAAATTATCCTCATTCTCACTATCTAGGCGTGCACTGTGAGACGGAAATAGACGAATGCCTTAGCAACCCGTGTCTCCCTGACTACAGCGACGGATGCGCCGACGAGATTGCGCAGTTCGTGTGTCGCTGCATCGAAGGATATGAAGGTACTTAATTGATTTTTAATTTATTTTTAATTGATTTTTAATTGATTTTCTATTGATTTCGGAAGAGGGTTAGTGTTATTACAGTGTGGATTTCTAGGCGCGGATTCGTGTGTCGCTGCATCGAAGGATATGAAGGTGAACGAAACAAATCGCAAAGATTTAATTGAAGTTTAATTGATTTTTAATTGATTTTCTATTGATTTCGGAAGAGGGTTAGTGTTATTACAGTGTGAATTTCTAGGCGCGGACTGTGCAGTTCGTGTGTCGCTACATTGAAGGATATGAAGGTGAGCGAACAAAACCGCAAAAATTTAATTGAAGTTTAATTGATTTTCAATTGGGTTTTAATTGTTTTTTTTTTTTGTTGATTTATAAATGGGGATGAGGGGAAGTGCAGACGATATGTCGCGGTTTGTGTAGGGCTGTAACGATTGATAGGAAAGTTTTACAGCAAAAACGCTACCATTTACGATTTCGAATCTCTAAAAACACGGAGAGGTCGGTCGGAGGGAGGGAGGTTAGCTTGATTTTAACATCAATATCAATGTTGTTTTTGTTAAATGTTGTTTTTGTTAAATTCTAAAATGATTAAAATACAATAACTTTGAGAAAACATCAATCTAAGATATAGAATGAATACGTTTTGAATAAAGTTCCACGTTTTTAATTCTGTTTTATTCTCAGGACAAGACTGCGAGTTTGAAACCGACAACTGCTTCTCCAACCAATAACATTGAAATACAATGATTGGGAAAAAATAACAATCCAATATATTTAAACAAGACTTAAGGTTATCATTTTTTATTCATATCGATATGTATTTCAGGACAAATCTGCGAGTTTGAAACGGACGAATGCTTCTCCAATCCCTGCATGCACGATGGGTATTGCGAGGATTTCATCGCTGGCTACAACTGCACGTGTCTTGAGGGATTCGTAGGTAAGTGATTGCAACTCCGAGTACACGTGCACTTTACTACAACCCAGAGTACAAGTGCACTTTACTACAACCAAAAGTACACGTGAACTTGATTACACCCCATAATACTGGTGCACTTTACTACAACCCGGAGTACACGTGCACTGGAGTAAAACCCAAAGTATAGCTGCACTTGACTACAACCCAGAGGACACGTGCACTTGACTGCAACCTAAAGAACAAGTGCACTTGACTACAACCCAGAGTACAAGTGTACTTGACTACTACCCGGAGTACACCTGCACTTGACTACAAACCAGAGTACAAGTACACTTGGCTGCAACCCAGAGGACACGTGCACTTGACTACATCCCAATGTACAAGTGCACTTGACAATAAATCGGAGAACACGTGCACTTGACTAAAACCAAGAGTACAAGTGCACGTGAACTTGACTATAACCCAGAGTATAAGTGCACATAACTGCAACCGAGAGTACAAGTGCACTTGGCTACAACCCAGAGTGCAAGTGGACTTGACTACAACCCAGAGTACAAGTGCACTTGACTACAACCAAGAGTGCAAGTGCACTTAACTACAACCCAACTTACACGTGAACTTGACTTCAGCCCAGAGTACACGTATATTTGACTTCAGCCCAGAGTATACGTGCACTTGACCATAACCGAGAGTACAAGTGCACTTAACTACAACCCAGAGTACACGTGTACTTGACTTCAGCCAAGAGTATATATGCACTTGCTTTAATTACATAGTATAAATGCACTCATTTGAATTGAGAAACTATTTATCAAACAAATACTTCTTAAACAGGTATTGCATGTCAAATTCATTCTTTGGTTTTTAATATGTTTTTACGTTAATTTCTGGATGATTTCAAGAAATATTTTTCTTGAACATGACCGTATCTTTATTTCCTTTTTTATTTAAGGCGTGAATTGCGAGACAAACGTAGACTTCGGATCCTTGCCTGAACGGGCATATCTTATCATATCAAGTTCAACATTTATCATCATTTACCAATGCAAAAAAACTGTTTTTGTAATATTTTATATTATAAACAACCTTGATTTCCTTTTGTTATATAGGCATGAATTGTGAAACTAACGTAGACGAATGTGCTTCGGATCCATGCTTGAATGAGCACATTCTTTGTATGTTTTAAATCTAATATTTATTAGATAATTAATTCTATCATTTACTGATATGAATAAATTATTTTTGATTTTTCAAATATAATTAAACTTTCCATTTTGTTGTAAAGGCGTGAATTGCGAGACAAACGTAGACGAGTGCGCCTCCGATCCTTGCCTGAACGGAGCGAGCTGTGTCGATGGCGACAACGGATATTTTTGTTCATGTCCCGGTGGATGGAGAGGTAAATAAAAATTTAATAACGAAACAAATAAGTAAATGAATAAAAAATAAATGGGAGATTTTAGGTTAAGATACTTGGTAAATTATATTTGTGTCTTGTGATAATGGACACGTCTGTTTATGTCACGGTGGATGGAGAGGTAAATATAAAATAGAATAGCGAAATAAGTAAATCAATCAATCAATAAATGGCAGATTTTAAGTTAAGAGTCTTGGTAAATTATATCTGTGTCTTATGATAATGGGCACATCTGTTAATGTCCCGGTGGATGGAGAGGTAAAATAAAATAACAAAACAAATAAGTAAATAAATAAAAAATAAATGGGAAATTTTAGGTTAAGATACTTGGTAAATTATATTTGTGTCTTATGATAATGGACACGTCTGTTCATTTCACGATGGATGGAGAGGTAAATGAAAATTAAATAACAAAAATGATAAATGAATCAATGTGATATATTTGGTACATTATTGTGTATATGTTGACAATGATAATGGGTACTTTTGTTCATGTCCGGGTGGATCGATAGGTAAATGAAAGATTTTATAATTTCTTAAAATAGTTTTTGTTATTAAAAGTTTAATAATCATAATAATAATAATGTACAAGTGTATTTATGTTCTGGTGAATGGAAAGGTAAATAGATTTATAAACAAAGAAAAAGCAAATAAGGAGATAACAAATAAAAAAAACTATCATAATAGAAAATTAAATTATGCTTGTTTAAAGGTTTCTTATTTGCCCCTTTCCGAGTGGTTCATAACAAACAATTTAAACAAAAATAGAATTATATGATAATTTCTCAACTTTATACACTGTATATGCAGTTGGGTATCCGTTCAAAATGTCGACGGTCAAAATGTCGACGGACAAAATGTCGACGGTCAAAATGTTTACAATTTTGGCAACATGGGTCAAAATATCGACGATCAAAATGTCGACGGTCTAAAAAAACATACCAGTCATAAATAAAACACAGCCTGACATTAACATGCATTCAATCGATACATAATCCAAACACTCATTACAATATGCATTTTCTTTTCTCTGCGCAATCGTTATCATAATTTTATACCATTCATCTGGATACTCAATATTTTCCAACCTTTACAGTCGAACAATAGATTTTGATCAGCACAATGCAGTATGCGGATTAAGCATGTCAAGGTCAGATGCTCAATTGACATATATTGGCACTGAAAGGTTAATATAGTAAATATGATGGATAAACGAGGAGCACAGATGAAAAATAACACGAGATATGGAGACGTCGATCGGTAATCGCTTGGCATTGATAAAATTGGTTGGATAAACGAGAAGCACAGATGAAATATTCCAAACATAACTGTGAGTTTATTGGTAAAGGACAACCAGTTATGAAATACGAGTGACAATAATATTTTCTATTAAATAACTTTTTTTTTACCGTCGACATTTTGACCGTCGACATTTTGACCTGTGTTGCCAAATTTGTCGACATTTTGACCGTCGACATTTTGACCGTCGACATTTTGACCGTCGACATTTTGACCTGTGTTGCCAAATTTGTCGACATTTTGACCGTCGACATTTTGACCGTCGACATTTTGACCGTCGACATTTTGACCGTCGACATTTTGACCGTCGACATTTTGACCGTCGACATTTTGACCTGGATTCATGCAGATTCTTACAAGACATCCACTGTGCGATCAACATCGATGAATGCGCGAAAAAGACGAACCCGCATAACATATTTTTAAATGATATATATATTTATATAATTTTATCTCCTCTCTTATTTCTCTCACTCTTTTGTTATCACTTTTACCAGGCATCCACTGTGAGATCAACATCGATGAATGTACGAGTGAGCCATGCTATAAAATAATACAACAGATCATTCTGTTTTTGTTATTACTCCAAAACGTCCATCTTATTTCTCTCACTTTTTTGCTTTTGCTCAAAACCAGGCATCCACTGTGAGATCAACATCGATGAATGCGCGAGTGAACCATGCTACAACAACGCCACGTGTGAAGACGGAATTAACGGATATGTGTGCGCGTGTCTCTCCGGATGGGAAGGTATGTTCGGCGGGATAGTTAAAGTAGTAAGTTGGGAAAAAAGGGATTGAGGGGTGGGTTTTGGAAGTTGCCTAGACCAGACAGGATCAAAACAACCATGTGCGTGTGCCTGTCAAGGTACGTTCGGTTGGGAGTGAGGGATGGTGTTTAGGGTTTAGGAGTTCGAGGTAGAATGGGAATACGTCACGACATATATATTGAAGGGAATTATAACACTCTGTCAGCCAAATCTGAACGAACCCGAAGGGTGAGTTCAGATGCACGCATACGAATATAGATATAAATATATAAAAAATTAAAATGAAAATTAATGCATGTATATTATATAATTTGTTTTATGTTATCTGTTTAATAAAGGTGACCATTGTGAGTTTGAAATCGACGAATGTCGGTCGTGGCCTTGTCAAAACAACGGAACTTGTTTCGATGATTTCGATGGCTACTGGTGCAACTGCACACTCGGCTGGGATGGTATGTTTTTTTATAAAAAAACGTCATACTTTTACGAATATATTTTCCGTTATCTTTTTTTTCGTTTAACTTTTTATTTTTATTTTCTTTCTTTTTTTTTGGTAGTTTTTATTTCAAACAGTCGTTATATTGCATTAAAACAATTTCCATTGGTTACACAAATTTATATTTATATGTATTTATAGCCTATACATATATTTCAAAAATACTTGCAGAGTGATTTTCATAACAAACATAACATAATCATTGCATAGTATAGTAGTTATTGTTTATAATAATTCGTGGTCGCACAAGCAAATATAAAATATATATAAATATTTTTCATATACAGTTGTTATTCCTTCGACTAGAGAAGTTATACCTTGATATTTAAGGCATTGTCAATATTCGCGGATTTCACATATTGTCTACAACGTATACATATATTTATAGGTGACAACTGTGAGATCGACATTGATGAATGCGCGTCCAGCCCTTGCCTCAATGGCGCCACGTGCGCGCATGACATCGACTGGTGGGAGTGCGCATGCGCGCCCGGATACG
>LQRL01015542.1:0-19393 GCA_001703475.1 Hydroides elegans | reverse complement strand
ATTATATTAGTATATTATTATTATTAGTATTTTATATATTTCAATTACAACTGTAACTTGAATTAAAAAGTATATTTTTCCTTTAAAAAAATTATCTTCATATGTTGAATAAAATAAGGAAACATGTGATAAATCCTTACCTTCTCAGTTGGTGCAATAGATGTATAATATTCATCTATATTATTTTCAAATAAACTGTAACTACGATTTAATTACGGAATCGATAGAATAACATGCTTTCTTTAATTTTCAATCATTTTACCCCCAGAGTTAAAACATTAAATCCTAGAGTTATTCAATGATATGAATACAATAGTTCCAAACCTTCACAATGGGCGCCATGGTAGCCAATATCACAACTGCAATTATAGCCACCCACTTCATCAATGCATTGACCATAGACGCACGGTGGAGAATTAGATTCATGTGTTTCGTCTTGAAATATTTAAGACAAATAATAAAGGTATAAGTGATTTAAATCAAACTTTTTTTAATGGTATTAATTGGTACCTGGTTTATTCTTGTCAAATCATAAACTTACAATGTCAATTTGAAAACATGATTTGAACATGGTATTTTTTTTTATCAGAACTTTAGGCTTAGTTGGTCTTATAAGTTGTATTTTGTATTTTATAATTCACTGTTAAATTTTACATTTAGCACATTTCATAATTTTTGAATCAATTTTAATCCAAAGACGTATTAGAACTACTGTGTATTATTTTTGTGAAATATAAGATAAATTATGGTAACACGTAAACACTTACGAATACATTTCCAATCCGGATCATCCTCTTCATGCATTGCTCCCTCCATAGCCGGACAAGAATGTAAAATCTCGCATTGAGGCATTTTGTAATTCACTCGTGAGCATCCTCTCCTATTCCCGCATTCGGTAGCACATTTGATGGCCGTCCCGGTGTACAAAAGATCAGATACATTATACCTACATTTTGTATTTTTACTGACGACGTAATCTTTTCCTGCTACATGTATAGCCTCAATTGGAACAACACAGATCAAGATAAGGCATATTGATATACCGAAATTAGCGTTATGTTGCATTACGACACCTTCTTTAAAGGTTCTATGCTTAAGGCAGAGGCTGCGTTATATCTCTTGTCGAACTTGTTGCGAAATGATTTTAATTGCAAAGCTGATAAAGATGATAAAACGAACAATTGAAAAGAAATGTGTGAATGAAATACATTATTCAATTGATTCTTGAAGTAATTATGAATAAGGTTTGTTTAGATATGCATTAACGTGCTTCCAAGAAACATCCGCTTCTCATTGAAATATTAAAGATATTTTTTGCGTAAGATGATTTATTCTATGGAATATTTTATTATGGTAAAAAGTAGTTTAAATGGTGTTCTTATTTAATGTTTGTCGATAAGTTATGGATTGGAATCGGTGTTCAAAGACTTGCCACATACAAACGTGAACTATTGTTGGTTACACGTAAAAGGATTTTGATTTTATCTTATACCCAAATTTTCTTACTAAGGTATGAAAGCAAAAGAAAAGCGATTTCTCATGTCAGGCTGACATTGAATTGCCTAATATTAAAGCTGACAAATATTTTTAATTGATAGAGCTATTTAGGGGGTATAATTAAACCAAGCACTTTAAAGACTTTGAAGTTGCACAAATTGTTGATCACTCTGAAACAATAGAACTTTTATACCTATATAAGAATGACACTGCATTTCTGCTCTTAAATTCTTGACGGTAAATATCTTAATTTTATTTGAGATATTTATAAATATATGTACTATACGTATTTCAATATTTACAATTTTATCTTGCTATTGCAAAAATAAATACATTTGGTTTAAATTCTTAATTTTCTTATTTCTCATTGCAGTGTCGCTTCCTTTTATTGCAATACTCTCATTATTAATAATTTATGTTTAAACTATGTAAAACTATATAATAATCTATGCCTATTTCATCGCTAATGGTTTAGGCTGCGCATATATTTGAATAGTTTCAAGGTATCTGTTTTGCCAAAACAAAACATAAAAAAAATAAGATAAGTCAACCGTCTTGTATGCTTTACTTATTAAATTATAATCTATTGTCACTGATGATTACAATACTAATTGGAATCATTCAAACACAGTTATAGATAATAGATAAATAAATCGAAATTCTTGATTTTGTCTAAAGGGTCTATAAATTAAACAAACTCCGCGTTAAAGCTGCTGTAGAGATTAATGTAAAGTGACTTTAACTGCAAAGCGATAACTGTTAAGCGAATATTAACAAAAACAACCTATGAGTGAAAATATAGGATTCAATTAATTCATGAATAAATTATGGATAAGTAAACACTTGAAGTTTGTTTGTATATGCAAATACATGATTCTGAGAAACATACTCTTCTGCGGAAAAGAGATGTTCCTATTTAAATCAATAAAAAATATTATATGAAATTCATCGCATATGGAAATAGAATTCTATAGAACATTATGTAATGGTAAAAAGCAGTTTAAATATTATTCTTACACAACGTTTTTCGATAATTCACAATAAGCGTTCAAAGCCGAGCAACACCCTAAAGAGAGCTATAGGAAATGCGTTTTATCAGACTGACATGGAATAGCCTCTTATAAAAGTTGACTCAAATGGTTCTTTAATATAATGATTAATGAGCTGCAATTATTGGCAACATAACACTGGAAAGTGTTTGACGTTGCTTAAATTATCGATCGTTCTGAAACGCTTAATCTTTTAGCTATGTCATAGCAACATTGCATTCTTAAATCATTTACAATTATTTTTTTTTGTTTTTGAGCAAAATGCATTTGATTTTCTTTTTGTAACTTTTTCGGGTTTGATAACTGTGTCGCCTACTGATATGGTTGTTATAACGTTTTAATTATTCATGATTAAATTATGTAAAATTTCGATGAAGTTGAGGCTGCCCATCTATTTCAATAGCATCAAAACAATTGTTTTGCTACCATAAATCAAATACCTTTTTATGATTTAATTATTCATTTGTAGTTCACTTTGATTACTGTTATTGTTGTTTGGACTTATCGAAAAATATTCAAGCAGAGATTAAGATTAGACTTTATTAAACCGAAATTTGTTTTTCTAAAGGGGCTATATATTAAGTTTAAGTCACGTTATCGATGGTGTCTACAAACTGCAAATTGATAATATTACAATGAATCATTTAGAATAAACCTGCGAAAATAAAGTGACTTAATTTTGGCAGAAATTATGAATATGTCAACACCCGAATTTTGTTTGGAAACGTATGAAAACTCAAAAAAGCTCATGTGAACTATCATGGGTCATACTTCAAAGATTTTTATTTTATATTAAACATTAGTTTCTTACAAAAGTATAAAAGCGAACAAAAAGCGTTTTGTTTAATTATAATGACATTAAATTGCCTCTTTCTCAACCAAGTTAAAATGATTCATTGATAGAGCTATTAATGAGCATTCATGGGCAAATTATCACTTTAAAAGGTTTTGTCGTTTCTTAAATTATCGACCCCTCTGACGCTACAAGCTATATTAGAATGGCATTGCGTTATATCTTCTTAAATAATTGATATTTAGCGACATTATGTAATGTATAAAAATTTCATATATAGTTTTACTCAAATGTATTTATTGTCATTGTGCAACTTACATTTGTAACTTCATGTGTCATTACAGTGCGGCCTCCTTGCATTGTTTACATAACGTTGTGAACTATATTTTGCCAAAACAATAAAAGCCAAGAATCTGTTTATGTGTTTTTTTCTTTTCGTTTGTAAACTTTTTTGATTATTAATGATAATCTTGTTGTTGATTTATTGGATTCGTGACTTATCGAACAATATTCAAATAAAACATGATCTGTCAAACAAAGACAGAGTACAGGCTACACAGTTGTTGGAACGGAGAACACATGCAACAAGTAAGAGTGATCTATCCAGAAAAACTTGAGGCTTACGATATGTTATAAAGAAAGATGTTGAAACACCACTGTTTTAGAAGAACAAATATATAAAGCAAACTAAAGATAATTATTTTGCAAAACAATTTGATCATGATTCTTAATTTAAGAAATACTTTTAATTCAGATGAGATTTAATTAAACATATGATATATAGAGTAGTAGCACCACATTGATGTATTTCATAACTTTCATACAATTAACATCATATTTAAAACGTTTTATTTTCGATTGCACAGTTGGTATTGTAATTTCGTTTAGAATCTTAACAAAGGTTAGTCGCAGACAGAGAGTTAACAATGATAAACTATTGGTTTTGTTCACGCTTTTGAATATTCTCATTCATACCAAAGGGTATCTTTTTAAAATACAAATTAAATAAAATTAAAACTTCTGAGATTAATAGAGCTATTTCTAGATGAGATGGTTTTCCACATGAATCATTATAACTAGTTGTTCGTGTAAAGACTGTCAATTATTAGGGAAAATACAAAATTAAATGATTGAAGTCTAGGATTTTATAAATCAGCCAGTCACACATTATAGTCTTTGCTTGATAGCATAACTATTATCATACGTATCTTGATTATATGTTTTTAATAAATTCAAAACTGTGAATTTTATATAACTTTTATTGTTTTTATCAATTACGGTGATACATCTGCAAAAAGTACATTGTAAGGCTTTAATCATGCATGACAATACATTTACCAAGCATACACATATCTTTATATTTGATTTACAATTTAAATACTATATTGGACATATATACCAACAAATACCTAAAGAATATTAAAATAGCCCAATTTTTGTCCGTTTCTTTACAATCGAAGCACATATAGTTTTTTATTTGCATTAATAAAGCAAAATATATTTTAGAGCAATTATATCATTCATATGCTGATAACAAAAAAAACATCAAATATTTTATTGAATAAGTACTTTAATAGTTACCTCAATTACATTCCCAAATAGATTTGATGCTGTCAATTATCATTCCCGCCCAAATGTGTAGTCCGTTTAGCCGACTTCCTCTTCTTGTATGTCGTTCTCCAATTGTTATGTCATAGGGTCCGTATTCATTGCCAGAGCTGGTACGAAATGTAATACCCTCTACGAGAAGATTTCCAAATTGGTTGTAAGTGTATGCATATGCGTCTGCTTCAATGATGACTTCACTTGCCGTCAGCATCACTCTTTCCACCTGAGGCTCGCTGCAACCGGTTTCAAGTCAAATTATATGATTTTCAAATAAGATATTCCTATGATTGTTCAAATTTTAATTTTGATATCGTTTCATTGTTTGGGCGATGATGCAAATGCATTCTTATTATCCAGCCCAATATTGATTTTTAATATTTACGCCTTTTGTAACAAATTAAAAGTTAAATTGTGAGCCAATGGACAAATGATGGTGTTTTTTATTTATTTGTCTACCACAACAAAAAGCAAGAACATGCTAAAAAGAAAAAAAAATGTATTGTTCGTTTACTATTCATTAAACAGCCGGCGAAACCGAAGAACCACTCATGAGGGAATATGCATATTTGAAAACCAATAACATGTGCCTTTGGAATTTGTAGGGTTACCGCTGAACCTCTGGATGTAAACTTAACGGCGGCTTAGAAACTTGGCAACAGATGCGAAAGCACTGGCTGAAGTGTCTGATTCAGCGTCACTGTGATGTAGTGACTTTGGTTTGACATCAGGTAACACACTTGCCTTAATGGTTGATGGGTAGCTGACTCTTTATGTTGGTGTGCACTGGCGTCAACTCTAGGCTTTGGTTGTTTGAACTTACCAACCTTGAATGACACTTCGGGAGGGGGCGGCTATGTATGTCTCTTGTGCTTTGTGCCATCGTAGCCTATGGTTTTTGGTTCGTCGCGGCGAAGAATGTCTTTTCATGTACGTTTCAGCACAGTCATGCGTGCGCTTTAGAGTTTATGTTCCGTGGCTAGCTGCAGCTTGTGTTACCTTATCCTCAGTCGTAGTTCTTCCATTTGAATAGCTTCCTCGTCATGTAGTGTACGCATTTTCGCTTCGATTTTCAATGCTGTTCTTATTTATTGCGCATGAACATCAATGATGATGCGTGGGATGCGCGTGATGTGCGTGGGCTCACACCAGCAGTTTCTCTATGCAATGCACGTTATCATGTGTCTATGATGACCTTCTGTGTGTTGGACTTGAACTGCGATATGATCACGTTTCTATCACGAAACACGACTCGCTTGTATTGCGCTTTGCTCTGTTGATCGAGGAGTGATACGTACTTATCGGATAAGTCCATGTATGTTTTGTATTCATTGAGCCATGTTGCGTGGTCGGCTTGGAAGCGCTCAAGGCCTGCCCTTGATCTGAGGTTATACTCATTCACGTCTTTGCCTTTCTCAACTCTTTGACGATTCTTGTGTTTATGCGTTACTTAAGCGCACCTGCAGCTGTGTGACATCTTTACGCAATCGCACAAAACAAGTTTAGGAATAATTGAACAAAATTCAATCAACTAACCTTTGAGTATCACATAAGTTTTACGCGAAATACAGATCAAACGTTATATTTTGTTATTCTTTAAGAACTAACAAAACACGATCGAATCTTTGATTCGCGAATTTATATCTTAAACATTTAAATACAGTCGTTATCATACGTTTGATACAATCTTGTATTGTGTTGAAAGTTTAAGAGACTCTAGATGCTGACACCAGTCAAAGTCGCTACCCTTGACATATACAAAGACATAAGAATGAGTACATGTATAAACATTAACATCAACAAACAGATTTGACAGGTACAGATAAGTTATTACACCAAATGACGGAAAAACGTTTTAACGAGTTATTTTAATTATAATTGCTGATTGGGTATTATGCATAACATCACGCTTTAAAATAAATTTTCTTAATAAGTTACATAGCTTCAATATTCATCAATCGACACAATCTCCACAAGCTTAATAAATCTCAAATAAGGAAAAGTCAAATGAATTGGATTAGCTCTTACCCAATAAATGCGACGTTTATATGAACAAAATGTCTTGTAACAGTTTCATCAAGCAATAACATGATATTTACATAGCAAGGACAAATCTATTTGTTTTGTAATATCTTATTAGATAAGATTATCCATGATTAGCTTCATGGAATGACACACTTCAGAGGCGATAACGACTTTTCAGTCACGTTCTATGATTTCATGCCTGTGTGTCGTGACAACCGACGATATGATACCCCCCAAAAAATGTATAAGACAGCAAACCCTTACATAACGCCAATTCAATTATCATTTTATAGCAAACATACACAGAAAACACTTACATCAACACATCAGTGAAGTTACACAACCAATGCATTCAGTAATTAACATATATTTCTAATCAAGCAAACTCAATCCTCAATAAGGACATATCAAATGAATAGGATTTACTCTTGCCCAATCACTGCGATGTTTCTATAAATATAATGTCTTTTAACCGTTACAATAAAATAATTGCGATGCACTTTGACATGTGTACTTTGTTAGAGAATTCCAATTTGTTGCTCACTATGTAATAATATAAGATTATCTAGGATTGGCTTAATGCATGGAATCATTAAACGTGATTGGGAAGTCTTATTCGCCTTCAAAATATGTCATTCACTTTATGACTTCTCAGTCACGTTCTATGATTCTATGGCCAAATGAGAAATGCGACATTTTTTATGCACATTAACCGGATTACAGTATATTCTATAGGGGTCTAGGACTATTGCCCCTGGACGATTCCCCCTGGACAACCGATCCCCCCCCCCCACCCCGGCAAACATCCCGTGGGAAATTTTAGCATAGATATTTAATGAAATGTTAGACACAAGTATAAAGATAACTAAGGATAAATTGTAATTTTAACTTATTTTAACTCAATGTTTCATACGTTTGAAAACTTTGAAAATGTGCGGAAAGTAGTTTAGGGCAAGTAGTTAAGGGCAAACTTGCAATTTGTAAATTATCAAAATGCTAAAAATATGACAAAATAGATAAAAATAGAGACATTCGGGTTTCATATTTAAATCAGAGACACACAATTATTTAAAACACATAACGCTTTGCCGGGTTAAATATAACTTGTCTATTGTTTCACATTGAAATTAAAATTTCACAGTTGGTACCATTTTGCTTTAAAGCTTGAATTGGTTGTATAAACGTATAACACAGACACATATATTAAATATGATTTGGTACACGCAAAACAAAATATTCCTGTAAATACATCATGTTTTTCATTTTCTTTTTAAAAAGGGACAAGACCCTGCTTGAAATATTGCTTAACATGTGAGGGTTTCAAACAGAACTGTGAAAAATGCAACCCTAACTCAAAAATCCTGTGTCATGGTACTGTTAGATTAATTAGTATTTCCTAATAAATGTCTATCTATATAGAAAATTACCCAGGGACAGAATATAAATATACAGAAAGTCGTAAATAGCTCTCCTAAGGAAATTGATCTAACGTAAAATTTATTTTGCCAATCTTTATTTATCAGCCAATCTAAAGCAATAAGTGTTTACCTTAGTTACTTGGATTACCTATATATATGATATCTGAATATGTATAATATTCAGATGGATACGAATTAAGATTAATACACTCACGAATTAAACATAAAGGTGCGGTATAAGAAATGAACATCGTTTGATATATAAGGTGTTTGGAGAAATGAAATATCCGGTGAAACATGACATCGCTAACTCCGGTTGATATATTTCAGAGTAAGCAGGTAGACATTTTTAGTATTACAACTATTAAACATTTACCTTTGCATAGATAAATTAATACTTTTAACGCAACAGTTATGTTAAGAAAGTATTTGATATATTTTCAACAAAAGAACAAAAATTTAGATAAAAACAGAACATCAAAGTGGTGCTTTAGATTCATTTATTTATAAAATATTGCGTATGATAGAATGTGATTAAATGTGTACATTTGAGGCACTAACATCCGAACTATGGCAACATTACTAGATGTGAAATGTTTTAAACTCGAAACCATCTAATCTATGACACCACAAATGAATTATTAGGATTATATTTTTTCTTTCGCAAAATATACATTTTTTTTAATATAACAGGCCAGTCGAGAGCTTGACACTGTAACAGAGGATGACTATATTCCAAATATCAGACCACCTACTAGAGAAACTTACGACCCTAGGAATCTATCAAAAGGTATCAAAGGATGGAATCAAAAATTGGATTTAGAAAATGACCGCCCTTTTTCAGCCCGGTCAACAAAATTTATGGTATTTTCTCTTCACGATGATCGACCAACGTCAGTGCAAAGTTTGAGGACAACCCTTAAAGGTGAAGCTATAAATGTCAATACTATTTAGAAAATAATGATGACCAAATAAATATGATTAAGAATGCACATGAAAAAAAAAGATTTGTAATAGTATGATAACTTTACCTTATATGCATTAAATTTCAATATCACGCAGAGGTTCGGAAACTGAAAGATACGGGATCATCAGAAAACACTCCTGTAGATAAATCAAATGGGTCGAGGAAATATATAATCGGATTTGCTATCGCACTGGCTGCTATCATTATTGTGGTTACCGTTATTGTATCTGTAGCTTTGCTGAGGAGTAATGACGATAAAACATCTAAAGGTAATTAATTATAGTTTCATTATTGTACTATCAATGTTATCAGTATTTTTCAATGTGATGTTATGCTATAATAAACCGGTTATGTCAGTCAGGTAGATATATTTTAAAATGCACATCACTTACTAAACATAAAAAGAGATAGAAATAATTACGACCTCTAATGTTGAAATATATATAATTAAATGTCTAAGTAGATATATTCATTAAATGAAATAGCTCTGTAATAAAACTGAATAATGGTTATGTAACTGACATGATTTTATTTTGTCATTTTTCTAGAACAGATAAAATAGATGAAATGAAATTTATTTAATAGGCGAAATAAAATATATAACAATATTTCCAAATTAGTAAACAGTGTTAAATCAAACAAATGTATATCAGTGCCTGAATCATGCCTGCCTTCCCCACTAATAGGGAAAGGTTTATCCATTTAAACCGACTCCGAAAAGCAGGCTAAAATGTGTAACGTGCGTAAATTTAATGAATATCCTTATTCACTTAAAAATATTCCCATTTGCGTGCATGACCGTCTGATTCTTGTGGAGTAAGTGGTTGTTAACATTTATTTACTGTCTTGGTCATCGGTATTCATTTCATTGGAATATGTGATATGTGCAAAACGACATGATTGATATTCCTTTTATTACAGTAGAAATTGAACCAACTGAGCTCGGTGCAACTGACTTACCAACAACCGTCCCACCTGCAATAACAATCATAGATGAAAGTGATAGCAACATTTATGGTAATAAGTTTCTTAGTATTTTTTAATCAGTTCACATTCTTTATAACACAGTAACGCATATTTTGCAAATAAGAATAAGCATTCTTACATGTTAATATTTGATGATATTCTAAGTACATTTTTGTATCGCAAAGCTCCAAAAAGTAAAAAAAAACACGTATCATGCCAATAAGATTATTTATTGTTGTGCGTAAACATCTATCTACAGGAGGTACATGGTCCTCCTGGGAGACATGGAGTGAATGCAGTTTAAGCTGCGCGTCAGGCATTCAACAGAGGAGCCGATCTTGTCAAACTTCTGAACTTCAATGTCAGGGAGTGAGCATTCAACAACAGAGATGTAATATGGCACTATGTCCAATACTAGGTTTGTATTACTTGATTTAAATCATTTGTCATTTTGTGTTATATATTGGTTTAAAACGTCAATAATTTTTGCAATGGGTATCTTTTGATAATTGATGCACTATATTAACAGACAACACATTCTCATTGATGAATATTACAAACTATTTGAGGTTCCCTTCTGTTCGTTTATACATTCTGATATTGTAATCAGAGCCTGAAGGAATATGGGCGACATGGAACGCTTGGTCATCTTGTGACGCATCATGTGGTACAGGACAACAATCAAGACGCCGGGATTGTGTTTCCATGAATGACACCGAAGTTATTTCTGAGGATTGCATGGGTGACATAAATCAACACCGATCATGTAATACTTTTGAATGTCCAGGTAAATCTTTACATATTCTAACACAAACTTAATTTCTATGAGCTAAGTTTGATTTGATTTTATCTTATAAATTGAGGGACAAAGCTACGAGAAAATATAAAATTAAATATAATTGTTCTTTAGAAGTTTATATAGCTTATGTTAATAAAAAGCTGAATATTATTCACTAATGAGTTAACATATCCTAGCTTCAAAGTTTTATAACAGACATGTTAAGCAAAGATTCCTATTTTAGATTGTGAGCAGTCATGCGTTGAAGGTGTTTTGCAATCTTGCGCCTACTTTGAATGTGATAATACAATAAACGGCCAAGTCATTGGAACAGATAACTTGCCCTTGAGCAATATAACCATATCACCACGTTTAGCCCCCTACGTTACAATCGGCGTTTCTTCAGTTGGAGGATACTTCAGTTTAAATGGAATTTGTTACGGACAAGATTACGTGTTTAGAGGAGATGGTTATTTAGATATCAACATTAACTTTTCGGATGTTGAGGCTAATGTTACAATGGAAAGATTTGGTGAGTCGTTGCAAGATATGATCTTAAAATGTGTGACATTTACAGATATTTAAAGTTATTATTCGTTTGATATGGTGATTTATTATCATACTTTATACAGTTCCGCTGCAGATGGTAACCAATCCGCAAAATGCAATGAGCATTGTTGGTGATAGAATCGAGTTATGTTGTGATGTATATGGAGTTCCTGGACCCGATTATTATGAATGGTAAGCAATGTGTTCGCTACTGTTCCAATGCACAGGTAATCACTTAATTGATTAAATTAATGCTAGATAATCAAATTAACATATCAAAACACTTATTTGATATGATCCATATTACAATTTTAGGATGAAAAATGGTGATCTCGTTCTAACAACACATGAAAACATGTTGGTGATTGAAAGTGCAGCAGTAGATGACACAGCATATTATGATTGTCGGGCAAGCAATGATTTCAGTGCAATCTACTCGTCTACTGCTTCCATTCTCGTCAAAGGTATTCATATTGGTATACTTTGATAGTTTTATTATATTTGTTGAAAAAATAATGTATATATATATATGATATGTGTAAATATTGAATGTATATTCAAAATCGTTTACCATAGAATCGCCAGATGATTTCTGCCCTCCAAATCCTCAACCCTATGTTATTAGTCTTCCAAATGGATGTCAATTGAACAATATTACTACGCTTGATAAAGGGCGATGTGAAAGTAACAGATGTTATGGTGGACCAAATGAAGGATGCAACGATATCACTTCATACTGCTGTGGTCCAACCCAGCTCTCGACAATAAATGTTGAATGCGAAACCTTTACGTTACCTGTTCACCTGGTAACTAGTTGTGGTTGCACCATTTGTCGCGCACCACAACTTACGATATATGGCTTTGCTGGATCACGCGATGGGGATCCTTTACAGTATGGAAATATATTTTGGAACGGCTCGCTTGTTACTAACACAAGCGATGATGGTTCTTTCTCGTTAACTGTAGACAAGGGAGTCACAAAAGCCTCCATGCAATTTATTGATCCTTTTGGTAGAACCTTTATGGACAGCACATACGTTTTTGAAATGCCTCAAAGCGACACGGATTCATATAACGTTCGAGTTATGCTTTTTCAAAGAGGTCAGCCGTCAGTTCTCAATTCATCGATTGCAAATACTTTGGAATTCAATGGAACGTTGTTGGATATTCCATTAGAATCATTCTACACAGTTGATGGACAGCTCTATGAAGTAAGTAATAAGTAATATTAATATTACTGGCTAAATAACCTTTTTTACCCTAAATAACAATTGTTGAAGTAAAACATACAAATGTGTGTTCAAACAGGGAGAGGTGAATGTTTTTGTTGCAACCATTGATCCTTCAAACTTAGAGGAAATGGCATCAGCTCCCGGGGATTTCAGCATGATTGATGAGGAAGGAGATAGTCAGCAATTACTGTCGTACGGTATGTATATCCGACTATTGTTCATACTTATGAATGAAACAAGTATATGGCTATTTAGTAAGATCTAACAATTATCCTTAACTATTCGCAACGTTTTTTAAAACCTAAAAATGCTATTATATTATTTAAATTCCAACATATGTTGTGTTATTATTCTTTGCATGATTTATTTATGTTCTAATTTTAGACTGTCAAACTGAAAACTATTGTTATCTATAACTAAATTAGAATGCCATTCTGATATTTGTCGCTATTTTTTTTTACTTTGTAGGAATGTTTGCGCTTTCATTTGAGGATAGTGATGGTAATAGGCTTTCCATACCAGGAGAGATCACGATAACAGTTCCACGGGATCAATTTGGTGATACCAATGACACATCTCAGATACGTGTATGGATGCTCAATCCATCAACCGGTTCATGGGAATTTGCAAGTGATTTTTATGAGGAAGAAAACGAGAACGAGGGTTCAAGAAAGAAAAGACAGATACGTCCAAGTGGATGGGGTCAAAGGCCATATCGTGTCTTCTTGCGTGGTATTCCTATTCATTATCAATGGTTTAATTTCGATGCAATATCTACTCAGACATGCATTGTAAAAGTTCGACTGTTTGAAAATGACCGCTTTCATGAATCTGATCACATTCACCACGGTAGAGTGAGTGTTGTTGTCCAGGATTCTAATGGGTATAATTCATTATCTTCAAATCGTGTTTCAACAGACACCAGAAATAATGGATATTGCATGGTTCTCCCTTGTAAAAGTCGACGCAGTAGAAGTAGCTCTCGATTCCGAGGTTTTATTTTTGCTAATCTCGGTGGTGAAGAATTGATTCCGGCCTCTGATTTATCTGATAATGGTCTACAGAATAGTCGTTATGATCTTACTACTAGGTTGAATTATCGAATCCAAGACAACAATGTTCAGGTTGATTTCAACCAAAGGCTTGTTAATAGCGAAGGTCTCGGCCCATATTATGATTGGGATAGAAAATGGCGATATTCTTCATCTTGTTCAAGAGCCGGGTTCGGTGAAAATCATTTTCGTTTTTCGAGGTACACAAACCGTTTAGTAGAAACAAACGCTTATGATATTGTTCCTGGTGATGGTTATTCGCAACATCCTCTCCATTTGCTCCTATGGTATGACATCAGTAGTCACTTTCCTTATGTTCCTCGCATCTCACCAATCACGCGTCGTTTTTGGGCATATAAATCATGTTACATCAAGGTTGTTGCTCCCCAAAACTCTATCGTTGAGGCGGTATCCTATATATCGGATGAACGCCACTTATTTTATAACAATTTAAGCTCTTTCTACGGAAAACGTGAAGATAGTGCATTAGATGGTGCAGTCTGTTTGCAAATCAGACCTCCAGGTAGACCGCGTATAGCATCATATGACAATCTAAATTCTTTGGATTTCGAAAGACATACTCTTATTGATATTCGGCTAATTGATCGAGCTGAACGAGTTGTTAACATTTCCGATGGGCTTAACAACGTTCAAGACGCATATGAAAGCATTGTGACCAATATTTCTGCATATGAAAACACATTTAAGGTACGTATGCACTTTGTTACGACCTTGATTATTGAATGATGCAATCATTAAGTAATTAAACATACATATTTATTTATGTATCTCATTAAATTAAATATCATGATTATTAATAATCAACGATTATCAAATCATTTGGTTCCCTATTGCATTTTAAATGAACTAAGTAGAAAAAATAGTAGAATGCGAGGCAGTTCATTCAGAAATATTTTTTCACTCTGCATATGTCATTTATTATGTATTATACATTTCAGATGTACATAGAACCGCATTCGAACTATGGAAGCAGATATGGAATCTACTGTCATCATGGAGAAACGGAGGAAATTGCAGAACAAGCCCTTTACTCTTGCAGAAATGGAGGGGACGATGCACAGTCACGCTTTCCAACATGGACTACAGTATCACATGGTTGGGTTGTAGAGTTTGGAACACCTCCATGCCAATCATGTATTTAATTTCTATATTCTTAACCATAACATCTATTAATATACTACGTATATAACGTTTTATGAACTTTATCATTAATATATTTTGCATATATCAAAACCATTTTTTCTCAGTCTTATGCATTAAACTTTCCATTGCGTTAAGGTAAATAGCATGACCAAGGTTCATTTCAATGACAAATTTTAGGTTATATATAAACAAACCAAAATACACTATATTGAGTAATATTATAAACAGTATGCATTATATTTAATATTAAGACATTTTAAATTGTTTACGACAATTGAGCGTCACTTGGCCTAAAAACGGATATTTTGCATACTCAATAGGCCTATGCAAAAGAAACCTATTTATATCTAAAAATACATAATGTTCACATTCAATGCATTTATCTGGACAGGTACTAGTTGCACAACTATCTATGAAAATGGTACAAGAACAAACGGCGTTTACACAATAAATCCAGACGGGCAAGGCGACTTCGAGGTATACTGTGACTTAGACGATGCGAGAACTGACGGTTCAAGTGAAGGTGGTTGGACAGTAATTCAAAGGAGAATGGATTCTGCGGTTGGGTTTTACAGGTATAATTATCTATTTACTATTGCCATTAAATACAAAATACTTCATAGCAACATATTTTTGTATGAAAAATACATCTGTACAAAGCATATGTAAAATCATGGAAACATGTTTTGCTTGATTCGATGAAGTTTTTTTTAACGTTTCAATTTTTAGAGGATGGAACGAGTATGAAGTTGGATTTGGCAATCTCGATGGAAACCATTGGTTAGGACTTGCGCAGATACATAGGCTCACCGCAATAGAACCATTAGAACTACACATTTACGTGGAGGAATTTTCTGGAAGTTGGCAATATATAATCTTTGATGAATTTAGCATTTCAGATGGCAGTGATAATTATAGATTACAACTATCTGAATCGTCCAGCGGTACTGCTGTGGCACGGTCATTATTATTTCACAACGGAATGCAGTTCTCGACTTATGACAATGACAATGATATAAGATCTGACAACTGTGCAGTTATTTACGCAGGAGCGTGGTGGTATCGCGATTGCCAAGCTTCCAATCTCAATGGTAGATATTTCAATCTTGATACGGATCTGTGGTGTAATGTAATGACATGGCATCGGTGTAGAACACTAAGAAGGGCTATTATGAAAGTCAGATAAAATTATCATTTTCTTATCTATATATTACATACAAGGTGACACTGAACAATGAGCAGACTGTTAATATTATCCTTGCTTTATATGTGTGTAAAATACACTTTAATCATAAATTTGAAAAGTTTATGTTATATGTGATACATTTTGTTTATGAAATTATTGCTAATTTACTGACTTATATTACCTTAAAAATTATTATTTTATCATAGTGAAGCTGCATTGCACATTTCCAAATGCAATATTATACGTATTATATATATATTTCATTTTATCATTATATTTAATCATTATATCATCACATAAATGTTTGGTAGTATTTTGCAGATATATAAGTGCATAAAATATATTCAAATATTGTTGTTTTTGAAAACATTTTTTTTCTACTGAATTTATCTTTTATGTATTGTTTGTAATCATTATTGCTAATTTCTATCAATATTTTTTTAGAAATGTCCTTATATGTTGCTTTTGTTCATATATACATGGATATAGAGGGTTTTCAATAAACTGTGTTTAGACATTATAAAAGTTTAGTACTTGCGATTCATCCATCCTTCATTCATGCCTAGAAGTCAAGTAGAAATAAATACAACATTATGTTGTCGTAATTATCCTTTAGCTAGTTTAAACACGATGTAAAGCTAAATTTGTAGCTCTAAATATGTATGAATGGCACATTCATCAAAACATAATCCAACCAAATGTGTGATGAAAGGTTATTTCTTTAATTTAATCATTTTTTCTCAATAAAATGAATTATTTAAATACAATGCAAGGTTAATCAAAAGAGGCATACAGATTGCATGGAACCAAGCTTTCAAATAATATTAATATTCTTAATAAATATGATTTCCATGAAGGAGTGACGACCGTGACAGGGTTGACGAAGCGAAATAAACATACGGTTTCATCTTTGGAACTTTACTAGAATTCCATCGTAGAACTGATAACAAAACACGAATACACATTTATCAAACTGATATTCGACAAAGGCTTAGACATTAGAGACAAGATATAATAGTTGCGACAAAAAAAAACATTTACTTCAATTTAAGACAGTTACAAATCACCTGTAGTATCGGACATATGTATTTTGCGCATGTACTTGCACTTCCTTGTCTTGCGCAATGACCTGGATCTTTGGCGGCAAACCCTAACCAGAACTATTCCACCAACACCCGCAGACAATTAACAGAAACCAAACCGAACACATCTACTTATAGTTATACTACTTTATAATCATGGCCATCGTTCTTAACGCTCATAAACTTTATCGTTCAAATGCAAACTTATTAAAAAGGGATTACATACAAACTTAAGGATATGATCAAATACGTACTTTATATCTCTGCCGTCTCTTCAGTGTTATTTCAACATTTTCCATTAAACGCACCTTCACCAACGGGCTATAAATGTGGTTTCGCTGGTACCCATAAGCTCGCTACAGATAAGAAAACCGGTATCCGACCGTTACGGAGAATAAACGTTTTACAATTTGTATCATGTGTATAGAGTCTGATTGTATACTTATTGCAAAAGAAAGGACATTTGACTTATATCATTAGAATCTTATTTTAAACTATGACATCTAAAAGTTGAATGTCAAAACAAAATTCACATGAGGCAACAATTCAAACAGACATTATCAAGAGATTTTTAAATCTGCGACAATTTTGTTAGTATGAATTTGTGATATGTTGGAAGGTATATTCATAAGGTGATGATAAATAATTGTATTTTAATAACGAATATAAAACAATCAAGAATACTAAATGTGACATGATCAAAATAGTAATATGTGATTTTATTCAATTTGTTATAGGTAATAGTTTTATCAAAACTGTAGGGTTTAAACCAAATTATTGAATTATTGGCTCTTTCGGGAATTTTATTTCAATTTCTTATTTTAATGAATTTGATTTTCAGAAGCAATTATCTAGAAATAAAAAGAAGGACACCCCACGAGACATTTTAAAAAAGTGATTGAAACACCTTTAAACAACATTACAGCCAGCCAGAAATTAAGAACATTAAGACGAATCTCAGTTGTCTTACACTTTGTCTGAAATTTCTTAAACTTCTGAAAGTTCTGAACAAAAAGAAACGCTTTATTTTGTCTTAAGTTTCTTAAACTTCTTAAACATCTGAAACTTCTGAACAAAAAGAAACGCAACTATTGTAGGTAATAGTTTATTATACAATTTCAAGCAAGTCTTATCGATTTTGAAATAATTCTTCTCAGTACTTTTCTACGAAAATTGAGGAATCATAAAAAATGAGTTCATCAAACTGTTAATATCTCGAAGCTAGATAGAATTTCCTCAAAATTTCCATGCAGCTGGAATTTGGTGAGGAACACCTATTATGTAGGAGCAGCTCGTGAGGTACTCTTCATGAAAACAATGCTACAATTCTCAGGGAAAAAATAAATAGTTTCACGAGAGCAAAAATGACAGTTCTTATCGCCATTCATGAGATATTGTTATTATATGAGACATTGTGCGAAATAAATATTCTTGGACAAGTTTTTCATCATGTTCCTCTTATGTAACCGGCAATTTCATTGGACAAGACACCAGAATAACACAGAGGAAATCCCAAAGTCATAACGTGCTGATTTTATTAGCTTTAACATCAAACTACACATTTTAAAAGAACAAATACTGGATATAAACATTAACTATAATCAAACATCATGTTGGCGTCGAGTACGCTCCTCAGTCAGGTATGATAAATCGAGTGGTGCAAAATATGCGTTACGCAACTGGGGCAAATGGCAAATGCGTATGACATTTTTAAAGTTTTTGTGACCTCTTTGGCTGTACCATACATTTTATACGGCTATTTTAAAGCTAAGAGAATAGCGTGTATGCTATATTTTTTGCATAAATAATTATTTCATAGTGTAAGTTTGAGATACCGTTCGGTCTAGGGGGAAGTGCTGGTGGGAAATTTAGTGGGGAGGTCTATTTGTTCCGTTCTTCGGAACATGCATACCAAGGTCTCAAGTTTTTATTAGGCCCCAACCCAAAAGTTGGGGGCCTATAGAGTTGGGGTGTCCGTCCGTCCGTCTGTCCGTCATCGCTTTCTTGTACGGGCTAGAACTTTTGAATGG
>LQRL01015522.1:0-24529 GCA_001703475.1 Hydroides elegans | reverse complement strand
AAAAAGAAATATATATATATATATATATTATGAAACTGCTAAATCGAATTTTCGTCAAATGGAAAATAACTTCGCATTAAAAAATGTTATCTGATGTAATCAATTATCTGCTGTTGGCGTTGGCAACTTTATGAAACTTTTATTCTTTTTTTGAAGGTTGTTATGTGATTTTTAATGATTATCAGTATGGCTCAATCGGTTTGGATATTTTTTAAATTATTATTTTTATTAATGACAGAAACACACTACGGCCGGTTGCAGTTCACGGTGTTCGCACCAAGCTGGTGTTGGGCGTTTTATGAATATTCGTGTTTCTCATCACTTGGTGTGTATTCGTACACAATTACTTGTGAACACTATTTGTTTTTATGACCTCAACTATATTAATTGTTAAAATATTTGGTTATAACATCTGGAAGCAAATAATGCCGCGCATGGGTTTTGTCGGCCCTCGTTAACGCTTAAACGTGCTAATCCAATTTTTGGGTCACTACTATTTGTCACAGAAACAGCATTTATAAACATATTTTTACAAACACAAAATCATCAACACTTAATTATGTTCATGATTTCATTTGTTACTTTTAAAAAGTATATTTCATGTTTTCTTCCTATTGAAAATAGTGATTGACCCAAAAACTTATCATGACTCAAAAACTGATTTCCCCTTCTATGATTAAATTGATCGAATCTGTTATTAATAATGTTCGGTGCTGTTGTGGACATAAAGAATAATGAAAAGTTTGAAATGATAAACAATTGTAATTTAAATAGTATGTTAATATCAAATCAACATAGAATTTTATTCTATATAATCTTTTTAAAAGCCTTCATATCATGCACCTTGAGGAAAATATGTTTTCATGTTTGGGCTCTGGCAAAGTTTTTTTATTGTTGGAGTGGTCTTAATAATTATTCTTTGAGAATAAAATTTGACTTTAGATCAAATAGATCAAATAAAAAACTGTGTGAAAAAAGGTGCAAAAAACAGATCCAATTTTCTAATCGAATTTATCAATAAGACACAATATATTCGAAATATACCCGCATGCATATATTAACTTGCAGATGCAGATGCAGAAAGTATTGAGACGATGGCTCAAAAAGTTTATATTTTAAACCACACGGGCAACGCCTTTTTTGGGTAAAAAAATAGCGTCCCTATTTCCTTTGTCAAATTGTCTCTTTTGTTATATTAAGAATGTCACATCTTTCTCATCAGTCAAAAGTCAATGATTAATATCATACAAAGCATCATAAGACTATATTGTGTTAAGGAAATTGTTTGATTAGTATGTATAGATATCCATTTATTGGCACCCCTCTCTCTCTCGTTATGATGAATTTTACATGGGGTTTGTCGGCCCTCGTTAACGCTTATGATTAAATTAATCGCATCTGTTGTTTCTATGGTTTGGCCTTGTTTTTATGCTTGAACTTACATGCGTGGTAAAATACAAATCGCGTCAAGTGCCGCTGCGGATTATATGGGGGAACAATGGTTAATAATCATTGCAAAAAGTGTGAATGTGGTCTTCCAACTCCGTCGAGATTATAATAATGACAGCTGTGGTATGAGTTTTTGCGACTCTATGGCCCAAATCAATGCAGTTCCTGATCTACACCCTTAACCGAAGTGAATACTGTGTCTATGCTTTGCTCTATACAATACAAAACTCTACACTCTAAAAGACTGTCAATAGAAGTCTACTCGATTCTAGTGATTAAGGTGGTACAATATGGACTAGGTAAAAATATCGTCCTTGATGTGCGTTTCACGGGCCATTAGGTCCTAAATAAGTGGCACTAACCTATGACTATGCTTCCCTAAAATCTTACACCAGTTCAATAGAAGTCTATTGGTGCACCGTTATTGTGTCTCTGAGCACAGGCCTATTAATACATTGTTTATGTGTCTCTCTTATCACGAGAAATCATGAGACTATAAAACACTTCATGTTTAGAGAAAGCACGACCTTTGAATTTCAAAATTGCAAAATTCAAAGGGCACAAGTAATGAGTCTTTATGCTTTCTCCGGTGAAACAACTGCAACGGTCGCACAACATTTTGGCGACGCTAAATCAACTGTTACGCGGTTACGACGAAAATATTCCCAGACAAGCGATGTTATGGACCTACCGAGGCCTCGAGTCACATCACAAAGGGAAGATGCACATATTGCAAGGATGGCAAATCAAAATCGGGTTCAAACAGTCTCCATTATATCATTTTTATTAATGAATTATTAATTACTTATTTTCAAGTTTGTTTCTTCAGTGTGAGTGGTACAAACGTGTAAGTTAAAAAGCGTCTGGTAACATAGGAAGCTTTTTTTTCAAATATTCGTTTTAATAAAAATCCGTCTCCTCCACACACACGGATTAGCATTGTTTAAAACTGTAGATTGTGAAAAAAAAACACTTCTGATGTAGGTGTCTCCTTTAAGCCACATATGACCATTTTTTTTGGATAAAGAGCATATTTGAAAAAAATAGTTTCCTGTGTCACCAGATGCGATAACATTAATATCTAGAATAAGGTTCAAATGAAGAAACTGCAGGTTTTAAAATAAACGCAATCCTTTAGAAGTGTCCAATGTGGCTAGACCCTTATCACATCTGCTTAAGTAAACGTTTTTTTTTCAAACAGGCTTCCCATGTTACCAAACATATTTCCAATGGTCCGCTTCTAACAATGAAAAGGAATAATCAATTATTATGAAACTCCTGGCTTTCAAATAATTGCTCTAATAACAAAAATAGTGTCCCTTGTGGCTAGGTCCTGTCAATGTCGCTTTAAACCCGCCTTGTTGAAAAAAGCTTCACATATCACTAGGCTCTGTTACACATTTACTTTTCTTGAATTCAAAATAAAGAAGAAGAAAGTTTGAGAAATAGGCTTGTTTTCAAATAAACACTTCCAATGTAGACTGGCCCTTAAAGTTTCAAACGGTAATCGATTGAAAACACTGTTCTCACTGTTCTATGGTTCTGTAGGCAGAGTCGCCGGACCTCAATCCAATTGAAAATGTATTGGTAATAATGTGCAGGCGCATCACTGAGCGACAGCAGGTCTACCACAACCTCCACGACCTGAGGCGAATCATTAGAGAACAATGGAAAAATATCGAAATACCCGAAGTGAACGGAATTTCGAACTCAATGCCACGGCAAGTCAGAGCGGTGTATGAGCTGAAAGGACATCACATCAATTATTGAAGCCGAGGGCTTCCTTGTCTCAGAAAGACTCGTCTATTGAATTTGTGTATGTGTAGGTCACGCATAGATTCTAATGATATATAGCAGAGACTAGTATTGTATAGAGTATTGAGTATAGATCTAATGCTTACATTGGTTAAGGGTGTAGATCGGGGACTGCATTGTTGGGCCATGGAGTCGCGAAAACTCATACCACAGGTGTAATCATTAGAATCTCGACGGGGTTGGAAGGCCACATTCACACTTTTTCAATGATTATTAACCATTGTTCCTCCATATAATCGGAGCGGGACTTTTGACGCGATTTGTATATCAATATTATGTATTCCAAGTGAATACCAAATCATCATATTACGTATTATTATTGCTGAAATATACTACGTATTAAGGCAAATACGTACGCAATTAGAATTATGAAAAAATATTTGAATGCATTCGTTGAAGCTCAAAATAGATAACCAATGGTTAATTAAACAAATGAAGAAGATATATTCAGTACTGATCGGTACTTATATAAAACATATTAAAGGTTAATAAGATTTATAAGTCTAAGATTAATCTAAAACACTGAAACTGCCCATATATCATGTCATATTAAAAATGGTAGACTATATTACCAAACCGTCAGCAAATTTTGTTTAAATCATTAAAGTGGAAGTAAAAACAGTCAATTTTATGAATCACACGACAGTCTAAATGTCAAGCTCTGTTCAATATGTAATAATGCCAAATTAAAACATAATCGTACCACAGCTTGGTGCACCGTTTAGATACCCTAATCCGCGCCGATAAATTTGAAAACCAAATCTAAACCTCTGAATTTGAAAAACAGCTGAATTATCTATATGATTAATATAAAGGCTATACATGTATAAGCAAGTTGCTTACAGTTTTAAGATGAAAGAAAGAATGAACAAGCAAAAATGTAAAATGAACTAATAGACTAGTGATTATCAACCCAATTCTACCATTTTTAATCTCTCCCTCTCCCTCCCCCTTCCAGGGCAGTGTTGGATCTGCATAACTCTACATGCAAAGCTACCGTGAATGTGGAAGGGCACCCCACGCCACATTTTTTTCAGAAAGTTGTTGAATCAGCTTTAAACTAACTTTACTTAGAATACCAACAACAAAATGCTCTTTTTTGAACATTAACATTTTGCAAAAAGGTGTTCAGTTTTTCATTGCCAGCTGAGCTGTTTCTCATTTTCAAGCCAGCTAGGGGCAGAAAAGGAACACCTTTTGCAATAATCAAACTGTTGAATATTACTAAATCACCTATCATCAATTACACAATACATGTTATAAGGCGATTTCACGCAATTACAAAATAGAAATATTATAAAAAAGGGTATTCTTCAAAATGCAAAAATCTCCAAGCTAGAACGAATTTCCTCAAAATCTCCCAGCCAGCTGGGATTTGCTGGGGAACACCTTTTGCGAGGAACAGCTCGTGAGGTACTCATTATTGGGCAATTTCAGAGCTCGCGATTCAATCTTTGATTAAGTCGGGTATTATTTGGGCTAATCCAAGATTGAAATATTCAAGGCTAATCTAGGACTACTTCAATAATCTAAGATTGATTCTAGATTATTTTTCTGTTTCGGACCTTTTGACCAACCTTAGATAAATGAATCTAAGAATAATCTAAGATTAGTTATCATGTCTCATGATAATATGAGCATTATGTTAATAAACGTTGTTCCTGGGATCTCTTCCGAAGCATATATTCATTAGTATATATCTATGCTTCAGTACATCGTGTTTAAAAATAAAAAAGTTTATTTTTGTTTTCTTTTGCAACCCGTAGGTTGAATTGCGTTACAATTTAAGAACATTATAAGTTTTCAATATACTAAGAACACTTTGTTATATAAATCGATCAGTGTAAGCAATCAATGTGTCAATTATACTGCGCACACGATGAACTCACCTGGGTTCTTTGGGCTACCGTTTACAATTTAAATTGCACACCATTGCAAAGACAGATCGATAAATCAATAGGGGCTAGCATATTTGACATGAATCCTGGGGCATGCGGGGATTCGAACTCATGTCCCTCAGATTCATGCTTGCTTGGCTGGCCAGCGCTTATACCAACTACGCCACCGTGCCCTTAGCCATTTTGTCTGTGTTTGATCACACATATAAATATACCAATCATTTCTCTGTAAAAAGTTGTTGGTCTACTACTGCAAGGTGTTAAAGTAGAGTGCTTTTTCAATTAATGGACACTTTTACGAACTTTTGACTTTGACTTTGAATTGACCACTCATTTGTATATCAATCTAATAATATTTTGTCTCGGGGTAACTTTATCATTTGACTTTAAGTTGCTAAACACAAAACCATTCAATTCTTTAGAATTAGAATGTGCAGTTAAGTTAAAACAAATGCATTAAAAAAATTGACTTTCTCAAAAAACGGACACTTGTCGTTATTTTAATAAAATAGGACTATAGAGCCAATATTTTGAATGAAACATTTTGGAAACATTTTTTGGTAATAGCAGAAAGAATGAATCAGTTTTATTTTGCTCTTATTTTTCACTACAGAGTCTATAGAGTACAGACTGCACAACTTCAAACACAGCACATAGCACGTGGTCATTTATCTAGTCAGGTTGTGATTAGAACTAGTCTAGCGGCAATAAGTTAATGATAGGGGAATCAATAGTGATCTATCTAAATTACTGTTTCAAAACAATGTCCCTGAACATATTTATATTGGTTAAATAGCAGGATGTCCAATATATGAGTCAAATTGGAAGTGTCCATTAATTGAGAAAGGCCTCTTTTTCGGTATATGTACTTTCAAACATTCGAATCATCGCAATATAATACAAACAAGTTGATTACACTGTAGAGTTTATATTTAGCTAACAAGATAACAATTATGACACACATTTATCTAAAGCATTTAGCTAAATGCCATGATGTTGTATACATTGTCATAAACTGAAGTTCAGCTTTTGGACAAAATGTATTTTTTTCTTATCAATCAAACTAATTCAAGAATAATATACCGTTATATGTACTTTGTGATACCCAACATAATTAAAAAAAAAACAACACAAAATTGGAGTAGAAATAGCAACATTTGCAAATGATACCCGACTTAATCCTACTAGCCCCCAGGATTACATTTTCAATCTTAGATTGATCATAATCCATATAGGTCTGAAACGCAAATTTGTCTAATCTTAGACTAACCCCCGATTACAGTCAGTCTAAGATTAATCTAAAGCTTTGAAACTGTCCATAATACTTGAACTATGCACCAATACTTGGTGCCCGGAATTCAATCCTGGCAGCTGCCAAGCCATCTTCCAAGGCAAACAAGCAACTGTGAGGGCATGACTTTACATGCATTTAAATGTACTCGGGGTGTTGTGACGGCCTAAATTCTGTTTTAAAATAGTTTTATCGAAAAAATAAGAAATTATATGGATTTAAAAATCAATGTATGAATATATCTAATGTGATCTATCATTTGAAGTTAATTAGGGCCTACATAGATTTATTAAACAACCAAAAATGCTCACTTAATCATTACAAGTATAGTTATCGGACGGAGGGTCAATGCACGGTACTGCCTCCGGATACCGGATATTTTTCTTAACTGACACGAAATTGAAATCAATTGGTACGAAATATAGAAAATTCAGCCGAATCAGATTGCGCTCGGTTTACTTATAGTGGTCGGATTTGCTATAGATATGGCCTCCAAAAGCTTCAGAATTTTGAAAATGTCCGCTTGGTGTAGGGACCCCTGGATGTGTCTAGACTATATTCTATTGACAAGAAGGGTATACCATTAGACTAAATTCTATAACTTTAAGGGGAATGGTTTTAAATAGAGCAGATTTTGATTGGCAGATTTATAACTTGTTTTGCTTTTCACACATCAGCCAGCTGTCATGACATAACATGTAGAATCGTTGCAACTTTGAGATAATAATATACTGTACTTTCATGTTGTTTTCAAAAATTCATTTACATTTTACACAATATTCAAATTTATATCGAATATCGTTAAATTTGGTTTGGTCAATTTTAACACGATTTTTTTTCTAGATGCCGTATTAAATAAAATATGAATAAATATTCTAAATACTTTCGGCTGCGTTTATTAGATGTGTCGCATCATAATTGAGTCAAACCATATTTCTTAATGGCGTGATTTAAACAATAGCCTATGAGCGTTTAAGAACGGGCGATTTACAATTGTCAGTCATGCATTTTTTTTTTGCGAGCAGGACACATATTATCCGCTCTGACCATAAAATGTTTCTTAGAATTTTGCCTTTCCTTTTATATTGGTTTTATGGATAAGGTTGAGATTAAGCCGAGTGTAGAATTTGGGACCAATTGTCCAATCCCTCTCTCCTTTCAAATGTTCTAGCTAATGGTTTGTCCTTTCGAATCACTTCTTATATTTTAATGCAATAGTTTCTATTGGTATAATCACTCAACCGTTAAGAAGCGACTCACTGTTGACACAAACACATTGCCAATTCATAGAATTCTACTTTTCTTAGACAAAGCACATTCTACGAATCGATAGAATTCTACTAATCAAATACAAAGGGACTTGTTGATTTTCAAAGACACATTACGATCCTTGCATGAAAATGAGGAAAATTATCACGAAATTCGTTTTTATTTGATATCTTTTGAACTAATTAATATTGAAATTCAATATTTTGTAAATCAACATTCTTTTTTGTTTAAAACTTGCAACGCTTAAAATTACTTGCATTGCATTTACCGTTTTAGGGCTATTAACGCTAAAAGTGTATCTAAGGAACTTGCGGTGCCTTTAATTCTTATTCCGCAGAAGGACCACTGATAGCACCGTGATAGTGATATTGGACCTAGGAAAATGTGTGATGATATTATTAGTGTCGTTTACTTGCATACAACCTGACGAGAAAAATGCTTAACATAAAAACTTATACCATTATTCAATTAAGATTATTCGCATCCAAACCTTTGCACATTTGTGTATTATCCATAACATATAGCTTGACATGTATGACAGAAAAAAAAAACATCATACTGCGGTTCTAATTCAGCTTTCCATAATATTTCAGCATTGAATTAATGTGTGAATAATAAAGGTGGATTTTCATCCCTCTGACAAAGCCTTTCATTTCCCAATGTCTCATGATAACTCATGATATCTCATAACCTTTAGTTTTTATGTATATTATTGAAGTTTCAGTTTATTTTAAGTTTACACTTTTGTTTTGAAAGTATGTAACACCCTTTTGAGGTGTGACATTATTGCATCAACTTTATTTAATCAAGACAGTCGCTTTATTTTAAAACTTTTTGTAGCAAATGTAGTGATTTCTTTCGGCCATTGTTAACTACTTAAGATACATGTAGTATTATCCCTTTATCTTATCATTGAATATCAGTTGTTTCTAACAACCTTCCCCTGTATGTTAAAAAATCTATTCTATGACATGAGAGAGGAGGCTGCTTGGGTCATAAATTGATAGAAAAAATAATAAAATGCATTTGAAAATAAGGAAAACAGGAATCAGGATACGTTGATTATAGCTGTATGTCTATGCAGCCATCGCCCCGCGAGATAAAGCTTGCCTTGTTATCTACAAAGCAGCGCTCACCACGTGTTATTCCGGGTTAAGCCTATTGAGGTCAAACAAATATCTAGAGAGAAGGAAGTACAAAACAACACTCCCTTATTAAATTCTAGCATCCGAGAACTATAAATTATATCTATATGTTCAAATAAAATATTGCGAAATGCTTACTTTCGATTGGATTCTTTTTTTAATTTGCGTCTAAATGAAATATGCTGGTTCTTTGTTTTTAGTAAATAAAAGCGTCCTAGCTCTGTTCAAACAAATCTAGGAATATGATGCAATTTTAACACAAGGTTTTTTTACCATCAGCATCATCAAATAATATGCAAATTCATGTTAATGTGACGGCCTGCTCGACAAGGGTTGTCCATAGTACGTCGCATTCGGACGTGACGTTAAAAGAACGACTTATTTGAGCTAATATATAGATTTTCCCGAAATCCTTTGTCTTTTCGGCGTCCAAACAACGTAATTTGTACGTCCGACTCAAATGCGACGTCAATACAAAGTCTTTTTTTACGTCTGAGGTGTTTACGATCGTCTGAAAGCTTTCATATGGGGCCAAAGTAGGGCGCCCGCTCAACGCCCGTGGACGTCTTGCCGAGTGGGGGATACCACAGAATTTTACTACAGTTTGTGAAAAAGAAATATATATATATGATGAAACTACTAAATTTGATTTTTGTCAAATGAAAAATAACTTCTCATTTAACATGTGATCTGAGCGTGCAGAAAATGTTTAGCTGATAACATTATGATGCGTAATATGTTTTCTTTGTTGCTAGCGTTAAATAAGAAAACAATATACAGAGTGGAGTTCGCGTGAAAATATTTGATTTGACGAAACTCTTTGCAATTATTTCAAATTTCTGTTTCAGCATTGACATCTTAATGAAACTTTAATTCTTTCTTTGAAGTTTGTTATGGATTTTTTTATGATTATCAGTAGGGCTCAGTCGGTTCGGATATTTTTTTGAAATATATTTAATGTCAAAAACAATCAATGTTAAATCCACAGCTCATTTGATTCGGAACGCATGCAATTTCGATGCGATTATTTGGATCCGACCTTTCGAGAAACTGGGCACAGCCCTAATTCAAGACTTTAATTAAGACAATCACTTTGATTAATTCATGATCATTCATTTGCCGCCTTACGGATGTATGTGTGTCTTTAAAAGACGAGAGAGAGAAAAAAAGAGAGAGAGATAGAACGAAACAAATATATAAATTTCAAATTTGACTAGCGCGACCTGTTTAAATTCAATTTCAAACAAAACAATGTTGATTGACAACTGGGGTTGGCATTTCAATATAATTCAATTTAGGCCTTCATTGATCTATGGGGTGATAGGATCCCTATATTCATAATTTGTTATGCAAATAAGTTGGGTCACATGTACATCAAATATAAAATACAGATTATATGACATTGGCTAAAATGCAATGCTCAATGCTTTGCATTCTATTTTAAAAGGATCAATACAAATGATAGAGGTAAAATTCATTTTACCGTTATTTTATATCGAATTTTCTGAAACCATCGTTCATAAAAAATATATACAATGCCTTTTCTACCAATATCTTTACGTCAGATGGTAGGTTATTCAATTGTCTATCCATGTTAAAGGTGATTGAAATCATAGATCAAGCTAAAATATTTAATTTAATTTTTCGAATGGAACTGGGTGTCATGTTAATGCTAAATTCAATTTACCGTTATTTTTCTGAAACGGTACGATCGCAGACGTGATTTTGATATAATATTAACAAGTTTATTACAGAAGATGAAAATAGTAATAAAACAATGAATAACCGCGAATTCTATGTAATTTGCGTTAATTACTTGATTCAAAACAATCTATGATAATCTCCTACGAAGCACGTTTCTTTACTTTACATAGCAAGAGTACATGATGTGCTCAGTTCAATATGGTATGCTCTCTATTTCCTTGTTAATATATTCCTAAAAGCATTTTAACACTCTAGTCCCAATGGTGACGCCAAAGCCTTCTCTAAATCATATCGAATTGCGCTACTATATTATTTTATTAATAAAGAGAACGCATGAGTACTGCAAACTCGTTCATGACCTGTTCTTCATCATTGACCATACATGTATGTGGTTAATGGTAACGTAAGCTCACAATAAATACTTTGTACTGACCAAATTGTGAATTATGCATGCGAAACACCTTTGCAAGAAAGTACCTTTTTTATGTGTAGAAGTTTAGCAGACTTTATAAAAGGGCAATTCAGGGATCTCAATCGCATGAAAAATGGACACAAATCAGTGCTCAAAAAGAGTCTCAAGCACTTTAAATCAATTTTAAATTGAATATGTTGCAAAAGAAGGAAACCAATGTGAAATCCGTTGATATGAAATTATATCCTTCACTGCAAAGCAAAAATAACGGTAAATTGAATTTAGCATTAACATGACACCCAGTTCCATTCGAAAAATTAAATTAAATGTTTTAGCTTGATCTTTGATTCCAATCACCTTTTACATGGATAGACAATTGAACAACCTACCATTTGACGTAACAATATTGGTAGAATATGCATTATATATATTTTTTATAAACGATGGTTTCAGAAAATTCGATATAAAATAACGGTAAAATGAATTTTACCTCTAGGACATGTCAAACATATCTGCAAAATAAAGGGCGGGAATTGGGTCGTTGCTTAGATAAAGATAAGAAAATTCTGGTTATTAATTTGGTAAAATTGTTTTAGGAATATCATGATGTCATCGTAAAAATTCTATTCATGTTTATACTGAAAATGTTTGGTTCAAATCCTCAATTATATTTTGTTCGTTCGGCAACCAGGTCGCAGCTAATATATGATAGGATATAAGTATAACTAAGATAGCATTAATATCGTCCCTCACATCATAGTGCTGAATCGTTATATTGAAGAGCTAAAGATTAGCTAGAAAGTCTACATACATGTATGTAAAATATGCCATGTTTTATAAATTTATATTGAAAAATTTTTCAACATTGAGGGCAGGCCACGACCCTTTTTTTCAAAAAGTAAAATTACATTAAAATACAGTGGAACCTCGTTAAACCGAACACGGATAAACCGAATTATTGTTTAAACCGAACAAATGTTGAGATCCGAGGCTCTCTATGTCCTTTATAAATTGTATCGGATAAACCGAAAATCGGTTAAACCGAACACTTTTCGCCGGTCCCGAGGTGTTCGGTTTAACGAGGTTCTACTGTAACTTTATTAATACGAACAACAACAAAATACTACTTTTTGAACAATAATTGTTTGCTAAAACGTTTCCATCTGTTTTCCAAGCTGTTCCTTCTCTTCTTTCCAGCTTGGAGCATAAAGCAACACCCTTGCAAAAATTCAAATGTTAAATAAAAATGTGTTTGTGTCAAAAACAGGCAATATTCAAAAAGGGGTCATCAAATCTCCAAGATGGAAAATATTTTTCAAAATTTACAAGCCAGCTGGGATTTGGTGGGGAACACCCTTTGTGAGAAAGGAGAAGGATGCTCTTCACATGTATACATTTGGGCTCTGGCAAAGGTACTTTTGAATGTTTAAGTTATGTTAAGTTATTTATCGGTTTTCTATTTATCGGCTTTTTCACCGGTCTGATTTCCTTATCGAATTTATTTTTAAAAAATCACAAAATATTCGGAAAAACATCCACAGGCATATACGATATACGTGTATGTTAACTTTCACGTGCAGATGCGAAAAATATTGAACCGAAGTTTCAAACCGAATGGGTTACGTTTTTTTTGTATAAAATCGTGTCCTTATTTCTTTGTCAAATTGTCTCTATGATTATATTAAGGAAGCCTAATCAGTCAAAGGCCACTGATTAATATCATAACAAAGCATCTAAAGACTACAGTGTGATGTAGTGTTGATGGAACTCTTTAATTAGTATGTATCGATATCCATATAGGGCCATATGTCTCATTATCGTGAATTTTTCATTGGTGTTGTCGGCCCTCGTTAATGCTTATGGTTAAATTGACTCCATCTATTGTTTCTATTGTTTGGTCTTGTTTTATGCTTGTCGTATATCGACAAATTTAAAAGGGAGATAAAAATAAGTATTTTGTATGCAATTTTAACATCAAATAAGATTGGTCATTTCAATTTTTGAAACGACACAACGTCTTAAGAGCAAAAAAAACTACAAAAATCAAACTAATAAAACTCACATTTTGCATATAAATTGTACAGTCGCGTGCGTTTCTAACCAAACATTGAAAGCGCGAAAACGCTAAACAATAACCGCAAAAACGCTAAACGTTAAACACTGAACGGTAATCGCAATAACAATAAACGTTAAACGATAACCACTAAACGTTAAACAATAAACGCTAAGCGATGGCTAATCAAATATATGAAAGTGGTGTATAAAAAAATCGTAATGAGTGTTTCACATAACCACTATTTAATGCCCTAGCTACCGGGGTACTAATTGAAATTGATAGGTATTCCAATATTTCTTTTATTTTCATGAGACAATAAACTGTAAACGCTAAACGTGAAACGCTTACTGATAAACGATAAACGTTAAATGCTATATTCTTTTGTTGCAAACCCCTAACGTTAAATGCTAAACGCTAGAAAAAAATTAGGTTAGAATTGTCCGCCATTTAATCTATTCTAGATTTCCTGGAGGGAATAAAATAGAAAGCTTAAACAAAAGAAGACATTTTGTTTGACTTTGGAAAATGATTAAGTATAGGATGCATGCTACTTCAAATATCATTCTTAAAATTATGCGAATATGTAATGAAAATAGTTTTATGAACAAATTCGGAGATTTTTTAAAATAAAAAATGTCAACAAAATCATTTAAGTATATACCTTGGGATAATCATCCACGTGAACTTAATTGGATTGTAATCAAAACCAAAACAAAAAGCAACAACCCTGCATATATCATGTATGCAGTTAATTAACGTTCTTGGACCCTCTATGTTTCTCTATGTATTTGTATTCTCTTTCGCTGCATTCTAGTTTTTCAATCAGGAATACAATCGTTTTCTGTTAATTAAGTTTGCTCAAATAACACTAAATCTGTGTGCATGTTTTAAATGCATAGTTTGTGGGAAAACAAACAATTGTTACTTAGCTGTGGTTTGTGAATCTTTCGTATGTCTTATATCTCGATAAATATGTAATGTCTCTTAAGGAGTGAATTGAATTTTATTTGTTCAATTAAGTCTTTACAAATGAGTAATCCGATTCAAAGACAAGAAATATTATTTGGTCTCTTATCTAATAAATGTCAACATTTCAACATTTTGAGAGTTATTCCAACCATTGAAATCGGTAATGGTTAACCTGGAATGATCTATAAAGAGAAAAAACTTCGATAAATTAAGCGTTTTAATAATGCTTAAATACGTTTTTTAATTCAATAAAAATCATTTACATTACAATAAATGCTTAAAAAATAGAACCGGATACCATGATTCATTGCACTAATTTCAACTGGTTTTCCTATTGCAGTTTGGTTTTAAAAAAACGTTTCTGAAAACAATAAAAACAATAATCGCGAAATAAAAATATTGCAATCATTTATGATAAAAGTTATGATTCGATTTTGAATCTATAAATAGAAACATAACATAAACTAATTCGAAACAGGGATATCGCACAATCTAATGAACCCTCAACTGCATTCACGTGAAATCGCCGATTTAAAATCATAAAAAAAAAATGACTGACAATTACAAATATTTAGCTGGATATGGCAAAGGTGCTCCGAGTTTTCTCCATCGCCAAGTACAAAGGTAAGTGACTGATGCACTAGACATATTGAAATACGTTTTTGAAGAAAAAATAGATATAGATATATAGTCCTGTTGGATGGTCACTATGACAGACACAAGCTTTCTCATTTTGGACTCGCAGGTTAGGCCCACAAAATAATGAAGATTCACTGAAACTTATTTGAATTATAGAGAATGAATTAAAAGGATAGAGGTTTCTCGTTAAATTTGCCAATTTGTTATATGTTCATGGTCAAGATATAAGCTGCCGTAAAGTGACATAGTTAGAAACATAGAAAGTTGTTGTTTTTTTATATATATAAAACTAGGATATAACCTTTTATTACGCAATGTTTCCAAAAGTTGCAAAAAATTAAAAGATTAAAAATGATTCTTTATTCAAATAAAAATTCCTAAAATCATATACAGTTTGAATACTTGATTATCAAAACGCAATTAATACGATATATTCTATTTGTTTTTGCTTTACAAATAGTCTTTAATTTGAGCTACCTTAACTTTGAATTATCTTGATGTTTTTTCGTCCAAACGTAGTGTTCAATAAGAGAATGAAACTTTTCACACAATATCACAAGTGAAACCATGGTCATTGCTACATCTCCCATCCATTTTTTCATAAAATATGAAAAAAAAACATTATGAATACTTGTCACATAAGTTCACAAATGAATCCGTGTCCATTGATGCATCTTTCATCAATCCAGCGCGCGTTACCCCCAATCGCCAGACAGTTTGTGTTTGTGGTTCCGTAATAGTTAGGACCCCAGTCTTGCCAATCTTCAAAGCTGCAACTTCCGGTTACCCATTCCCATGTCCCTTCGTCTTGTTCATCGGTCCCTCCGAGCCACAAACCGTAGAAATCTTAAACATAAAGTTTTATTACCGAAATTATTACGTTTTCATGGATTTCGTATAATACCGCAGAATCCTAGTAAAAGAGCGTGTTTTTTTCAACGATTATAAGAAATGAAATTGCCTTTCAGAATGATAATCACACAACTATAATTACATTCCAAATTGCAAGAATCTACTCTGTCTCTAAAATGCCCCATGTTGGGAATGGGAGCCGGGTATAGAAACACTAGCTCTGATACACGAATCCGGGTCAAAAAGTCTCCGGCCAAAAAGTTTCCGGCCATAAAGTCTTCAAAGGTGACATCATGTGCCAAAAAGTCTCCAGCCAAAAACTTTCCAGCCATAAAGTTTCTCATCATAAATGTTCTAAAATATGGGTCTTTGGCAAAATGATTTCTAGTAATTACCAAGAAATGATTCTTCGGTAAGACACCAGAGTCAAGCTGTTGAACTGTTGTGTTTATTTGATAATCTTTATGTATGGGAACATTATGGCTGGAAACTTTTTGGCTGGAGACTTTTTTGGTACATGTTGTCAATTTTGGAAACTTTATGGCCGGAAAATTTTTGGGCGGAAACTTTTTGGGCGGATAACCTGATACACAACTATGCAATACTCACTAGGTCCTACTTCGTCCTCCAATCGAATGAACTCATTACTAAGTCCTAGATTGCAAACCTCCGCAAGTCGTCCACCTTTTGAAATGCAATGATCACGTGCTTCATACCACGAGAGCAAACTAGTGACCACCACATAGCATTTGCCATCGTAGACCAAATCGCATTCTTTGAATATAAAGAAACATATATTGATGAAGCAAAATATCAGAACATATGTTTATGCCGAAAAGGTTACTTTATGTTTTATTTTTTTTTCTTCGAGATTCAATTATGAAAATACCAATGAACATCTTTTAAATTTAACATATACGATTAATCAGATGGAAAACAGAGCTTTCAAGTAATAGTATCATTCAGTGTCTGTGAACTGCATATATAGCTTAAATTGCTTGTGAAGCGTTAAGAAATAAATTAAAATTGATGATAAAGCACCCTTTCTATTATCTGTCATGTAACAGATAAATGATGTTGATTATAATCGGTTGACTACCACTAATTGCGTAAACTTAATCGTGTTAATTGTAAAATGGTTTCAACAAGCAGCGATATGGTAAATCGTTTTATACATATATATGAAAATAATAATAATTGTTGTTATTTTAATAGCATCAATGTCCTCTTTTGGTTCCCTTTAATACTTCTAAAGGAATGTTACCACCATGTTGGCGATAATTTCGTATATAGTATTTTAACCCTCAAAGGACAGTCAGATATCATTATGCTATCTACCTTCCTGACAGACCGCTCCAGCATAGCCAGCAAAGCATTGACATTTTTTTCCCTCTGCCGCCGAAACGCAACTTCCTCTATGTGTGCACTCAGTTGTGTCGCATGTGGCTGGATCTAAAATGGAAATTCGTCATGAGATTATATATTGAAGGGAATTATAACACTGTGTTAGCCAAATCTGGCCGAACCCGAAGGGTGAATTCAAAATAATATATATATTGACAAATGTTTTGTATTGATAAGAAGATAGCAAAGTGTTGTTCATTGGGTGACATCATTGATCTTTATTCATCGGTGGTAGGGCAAAAGCCTCATAGGGCAAAGCCTCTTAAGGCAAAAACCCTGTGATTTTTGCAGCTTGGGCGAAAGCCCCGCGATACATATCCATTTTCATAGTTTATTAAATATATCCATATCAATTCTGTAGTTTATTAAATGTATTAAATATATATTTTTTGAAGCAAGCCAAAATTAAAGATGCAACTATTCACGTTTCAAATATATGATCTCATTAAACGGTCCTGTTATCTAAAGGATCAGATTAACTGGATGCTTGTATGGATTTAGAGTTTGTGTAACTGATCACAAAATGAACTGCATGATTGCAATCAGAGATACAATTCAACATATCTATAGTGCCTTTGTTTGACTATAATAATTATTGAAAGCCGCAAAACATAAAAAGAATGCGTTTATAGAAATAAAAAATAAAAAATTTATTTTCTAAAGCGCGGGGCTTTCGCTCCAGCTCCAGAAATGGCAAATTACGCGTCTCTTTTTTTGTGTATTGTAAACAGAAGATACACCTCAAAGATGATATATTTCGAATGGGCATCGAACACCTTCCACTCGGCAAACAACATCCTCAGGACGTCCTTATCACGTAGTTTTACGTCCCGACGTCCGCGACTCAATAAGGACGTCGTTAAGATACCAAAAACGAGACGTCGCAGCCGAGTCATTAAATGGCGTCAAAAGGATGAATTTTTCATGTCGTGACTGATCTACACGTCCAGAGTACATCACTAATCAGACGTTGTAAGGACGTGCTATCAATGTCGTCCTACTATGGAAGACCCTTGCCGAATGGGACATTGAGAGGACAACCTACGTTGGGCCCGTATGAAAGTTTCTCGTACGTCCTTTTACGTCCCGACGTAAGTAGAATGTAATTCTTACGTCCGACTTGGACGTGACGTTCATACAACGTCATCTCTACGTCCACGAAGAATAAGGGCGTCCGGAAAACTTTCATACGGGCCCAAAGTAGGGCGTTCGCTCAACGTCCATAACGTCTTGCCAAGTGGGATTGTAAATGGAATGATATCTTTAGGTGTTTGCATGATTTGTTTTATCAAATATTTATATGTCTTGATAAATAATAAATCTGCAATGAAGTCGCATTTCAGATTCTGCATGAATTATTGAAATGCACCTATCGAATGCTAAGTTTATACATAAATAATTATTCTAAATAAACAATATGTTTAATCAACAATGCTATTCCTTCATATGTTACAGAATTAATGAATGAGGTAACCTCTGATGTCAAGCACATTTTCTGTCCAAAAAGTTGAAATAAGACAATTCCAGTAAACATCTTTTTGTTTCTGACACTTTTCTAAATTTAATATTTCGGCTTCCGGCCCTAACTAAGAACGATATCAATCGACTTTCAAATGAAATATTAGCTTAAAAATGCCCAATCTTAATATCATCACTGGTATGTTTGCATTAGAATATATGATAAATATTGACCAGGATATGCTGGTTATACTTGAAACTAGCATGTTACAATTTTTTTACTTTAGCATAAAACCAAGAGAGGCTTACACTTCCCCAACAACCAATAATCACTAGATTGCAGCGACTTATTTAGAATTAAAAATCATGAATGATTAATTCAATAAAATAATCATTCTATCTATTGATGCATGTCCAACAATTTTCGTTTCAATTGCAATCAGAAAATAATAAATATAAATAGTCTTCCATTTTGTATTCAATTTAAAGAAAAAAGGCAATATTTTGATGGTTTGTTGTGACAAATATTGCTTAAGGTTAATACGATTTTTTTTTTATTTTTCAAAATTTACAGAATGTTTTTTTTTGGGGGGGAGGGGGGAATGGGGAGGGTTGCTGCACGAATTAAAAAAGTTTGACGTACTCGAATTAGCAGAAATGTTACCTACTAATACCAGTCAACGTCATTTCTTCTTTTTTTGACGTCAACTGCACTGAAGATCAGACACAGTGTTCCAACCAAGTCTACATAAACCTCATTATGACATAACGCTGACCTCATATAGCCTATTTTTTTAGGTCACTATGAGCTCATGACGAGGTTTTGTGAAGACTTATTAACGTCGAGAGGACGTTCTCATTTGGAGCCAGATGAACGTTAAGAACTGCAATTCGGACACACTTGTATGTAGACCAGGTCAAAACGTTCTTTTTATTTGAAGTCAAGACTCAAGTCAGTAGCTATACACCAAAGACATTCACGTCGCCAGAGCGGATAAATATTGCATTGAGGTCATTTTAATTAGTGGTGTTTCTTAGACGAACTAAAAACGTAGACAGTACTTTGTGCCGAATGAAAAAAATATGATAAATGAAGCCTGGTCACATTATAAATATTTCAAGTTTTATGCTGCCTTGGCAATCTTGTCTTACCCGGTATTTCTTATCGAAAACTACGTGCGGGGGTATTAAGTCTATGGAATTACATTACATAATAGGTTGAGCAAAACAAGACAAGTATACATCACTCTCAGAGTACGATTGGATTGAGAGTTAGATTATATCTCTTATAATTAATTTTGTTTCTATATCTGTTAGAAGAGATAAACTACGTATTCATTGTCGATTTCGGACGTTGAATTCGATTCCCAAATAAATATAGAGTTTTAAAAAAAAAAAAACACTTTATTCAAAGAGCATTTTAAAAGGCCCATTGAAATAGAGAGCCTTCTCAAAGCACAATTAAACGAATTCTTAAAGTGTCACATAAAATGTAACTTGCATGATATATATTTGTATGTTGAAATAAGTGTACATTTGTCTGTCGGGTTGGGATGATGGATTCAACTCCCAAATAAATGCTGAGTTTTTTTACCTGCATTCAAATGAGCATTTAGAAACCCTATTCAAGAAGAGAACCTTCTTTTTGATTCGACACAAAGCACTATTGAATCAAATCCTGACTATGTCACAAAAGGTGTAACTTACATATGTATTTGGACCCGCGGTCATCTGCGATGATAATTTCAGTAGTGGGCGATTCATACTTCAGAAATTCACATTTCGAATTTCTGAAATTGGCATGCGTACATTCGTTTGACCTTTCGCATTGTGTCGCACATTCTATCACTGAGCGTGACGTAGCATTCGTGGTGATATTAAGCTGAGCTCTTTTATCGTTGAATATCTTATAATCATGTCCTGCGATATCAATAGCTTTTATTTCGTTAATCAACGCAAGAATAATACATTTTAACAAATTCATTTTTGTTTCGTATTTATGTCTGCTTTTCATTTATATCCTTATAGTCTCGTCAGTGCGAGTTGTATGATATGTAGACCCTTTTATAATATATCATATTTAATATTACATTAGCCTTAATAATTAAAAGAGATCGAAGGAGTATCATACCAGTGCGAAAGGGTAGTCTATCAACGACTCCTGATGAGCACTTCTCCGCTAAAGTTTGAAATAAGAATTACACATGAAGAATAACAATGAATTAAACTCAATATATTTACAATGTGTATCAGATATTAATTATTAAAAGAGTTCGCACGAGTATAACGCCGGTTCAGAAACGGTTAGTTTTTATAAATGTTTATTCATGCTGAATGTTCCATTTATGATTGAGATGAGAACATCCAACGATGAATAATTATACTTTGCTGAGAGCTTAAGGCCGCATTCACGCAAACAAAGAAGCTCGGAAAAAGCACGAAACCCGATATTTTCGAAAGCCACAATAGTATAAAACATAGCAATTTATCCCCTCTGTTCACGCAAAAAAATGGGATATTTTTTTGCGTGAACGCGCAATCATAATGAAGCTCGCAAGGTGAGCCTTATACAGGGCTCACTCTGTAATGACGCTGAAATGAGCTGAAGGATGTATATGTTTGCGCGAAAATTAAATTTCCAGCGAAACTTTAATTTCGCTAGCGAAAGATTAATTTTTCGGATTTTGTAAGTATTCTTTGTCGTTGTGTAATATATTAGGCGTTTATTACTTTTTATCTCATACATGCGTATAGCAATATATTCATAGCCATCTGACCAATCCATTAAAAGCTTTTTTTGGAGTTCTACTCAAAGATTGAAATTGAAATGAGTCGATTTGCCCACAAGTAAAGTTCATGACTCAACTTACGGATAATCCTCTCTGGTAGTGAGCTTTATGTCACTTTTACACATAAATTGATCAAAAGATGCATGAAACATAATTATTTCAGGCAAACTCATAAGTTATGGCTGTTTAAGAATCATAAATAGACAGTCTTTTTTCTAACAACATCAGAAAAAAAAAATTTTTCGCCAGCGAAACTATAGTTTCGCTTAAATCAAAGTTTCGCTACCTAATTTACATATATCACATTTAAAGATATTACAATATGATATCACGATGCACCTATATGTTCGACCAGACGTGAGCAAGGTTCACCCATCATAGTTCGAATCATCAGTACTTCAATATTACAGTAAACGCGGCTTATAAGCTGACATCGTGCGGGCGTGCGCACGCTTGGATTAAAGCTTGGATAAATTTCGATTTAGGTGTGGAGAGTTTTGAGCGCGCGGGCGTACAAGCATGCTTGATAGCGAGCGTGCGGCGTGGATTTTTCCTTCTGGGGATAAACATATGTTGAAAAGTTATGTTTCACAAGGGCCTTAAATTTATTTCATTTGCATACATATCTTGGTTTTTGTATACATCTATGCATCCAGCTATTGAACACATTTTTTTGAGCATCAGGATGTCATGAAAACAACATTGAATGCATTGATTTATGCATTTCATTTTATTTCTTTATACTTTACAAACTCATCTTATTAATACCATTATAGAACCACACATTTTATGTACGAAATAATTGCCATAATTCAATCTAATATCTTCAATATTTGTTTTAAACTCAGAAATAAAAGCGAAGACGCTTCTATAGTTATCGAAAATGTATGATTTTATTTTGAGAATTATTTATTACTTATGAGTATTGTATAGTTATTTATATATTCAAACAAAAATATAGCAACAATACGGGTTGATTCAAATTGTGTTCGAAAATATGTTCAAAATTGTTTTACACTTTGTAATAAAAATCATTAAGAAAACCTTGGCCTAGGTAAGGAATTTACGGTCACAGAAAGTCAAGACAATTTTCCCCTGAACAATTCCCCCGACTACTCTCCCCTCTATAATCTCCCCCGTTGGGCAACCCCCCAGTAAACAGAAAACGTGTTTTGCTCGTTTGCTTATAGTGAATAATTGGTTACTTACACAAAAATATACTTTTTCATGTTTTATTCACCTTTTTACTCTAATCGTACGACATATTCATTTTAAAAACGTGTTTTGAGAGGTTTTTATTTCGTTTTTAAAACGTCTTTATTTTAAAGGTTGATTAAGGTTACTCTTTAATGTGAAATACACGTTTTCGGGAAACGACAAAAACACGTATTTAGGAAACGACAAAAATGCGTAATTTAAAACGTTTTTTACTTGTAAAAATAACATGACGTTTGTGGGTTTGTGTATACGTCATCAAACAGCATTTTCAATCAGTTTATATTTGAACGAACACAATAAAGAGAGCAAGGAAGTGAACAACGGAAAATGTCTGAGAAACTCATCAATACACGGATGAAACACTTCGTTTAGCATCAAATTAAACCTACAACTATATTTATTTGGATGAATATAAATACGAATTCGAGGCCGTGAGAAATTATTCATTAACGAAAGAGGGTAGAATATGTGATACTTATACAGAAACAGTTACTAATTACACATTAACAAGGTACGAGAAATATGTTTCGATCAATAAAAATCTTGTTTTTTGTACGTTAAAAACAGGTGTTATTAAGGGTTTTATTACGTACAAAACACGCATTTATCAGGTGCAAAAAAACGTAATTGAAAAACGTGCAAAACACGAAATCGAGTATGAACAGAATAACGTGGTTAAAAAGTTGCCATGTCACTAAAAAACACGTCATCTAAAACGTACTCTTTACGTTTTAAAAACGTGTCTATGTTTACTGCCCCCCCCGTGCGCAATTCCCCCTAAATATATTATTCTAAGTAGCTCAAAAAGTTCTAAAAACATTTTGAAGCATAACAAAATTAGAATAAGTTAAAATATAAACTTATTTAACCATTTACAAGATATGAATGCGTATAAAACACATATCCTCCATCTTTTTGTCGGCCATATGTTCTCAATTAACAATTTTATGTGAATGTGGTATATTGCATAAATTTTCTTATTATTCCAAGCTTGTTATAAATCAGCCAACAATTAAAAAAATATATTAATTTAATGGGAGTTAATATCAGAATCAATATAATAATGCCTGATTTATATTTATACAGAATTCTATAATTATTGCCAGCCTTGGAATTAGGAATCGATAAACTTTTAATCAATAAATGTTCTTAATTTGCTAACTAAGAATCATGAATAATTTTATTTTTTTTTAATGCATAAGGCCATTTTTGTCACATGGATTTATTATTATTATAAAATATTACTGTAAAGCGCCTAAGGAAATAAACTTATAATATCATGGTGTAAAATGCTATGGAAGCACTATCTATAGATAAATCAATAACAGCCAATGGTGGTAAACTAACATCCGACTTTAATATCAAATAGTTTTTGAAATAACGAATTTCAAAAAATACAAAAATGAATTCTTTAAATTCGTTAAAATTTATATTTGTCCATTTTCGGGGAGGGGGGGTGGCACAGGGCGGAATTGCCGGGGGGATTGTCCAGGGGGGAATTGTCCAGGGAGGAGTTGTCCTAGACCTGTCTTAGCAAAACTTTTTATATCCAACTGAGCATGCTGGCGTGCGAGCGTGCGGACGTGCAAGCGTGCGGACGTGCGTGCATGCGCAAAATTGAATTCAAGCCTGGATTATTAAGCGTGCGGGCGTGGAGTGTTAAGCTTTCGCGCGTGTAGTTGTCAACTTATAAACCGCGTTTACTGTATATAGCAATGAAAGTTTTGACATAATGTAATGTTTTGGTTAAAGAAATCATAGGGACAAGCATTGTTTATTAAATTTGATATTTAACATGATGCATGTCTTGTATTTATTTGCTATCAAATGCCTGATGTATATTTGCGTGTATCATGTCGCATATAGATATATGCACACACCTTTATGAGTTCACCACCTGAAACATACAATGATTATCTTGATATTTCAATATTTTCCCATGCATTTTGCTATTTAGTTTGACACTTATCGCTTCTTGCGACGATAATCGCCACTTGTAACAATAATCGCGCCTAGCGACGTGTCAAACAAGCGATGATTTACTCAAAGAAAATATAGCATTTAATTGGGGAAACCCCCTGTTGGTTTCCAGATTTTGTTTCAAAGTGAATTACTATTTAGAAAGGCCACATTCTACTTTGCAAATGTCCATCCGGACAAT
>LQRL01015489.1:6112-16609 GCA_001703475.1 Hydroides elegans | reverse complement strand
GGCTTAACCGCAAACCCTCTTTAAAATGTTTTGGCTCTAGCCTTCGGCGCTCGGGATATAAACAAGATATAGGTATGGTTTGCTATTAAATACCACTTTGTATTTGCCAAGTATCAATTTAAGATCAAAGAAACAATCAGGGAAAATCAGGGAATTTGAAACTGACTGGAAACTGGTCACCCTGTATAAAGCGAGACAAAAGCGCTTAAGAATCAATTGGTAGAGTAGAATTACCTTGTCATTAAATCATAGTTTATAGTTAATTTTGTAAATGTTTTGTGTAAAATTCCTGTTCTTCTGTTTTTGTATACAATTCATGAACTACATGTATGTTGGTTAGTGTCAAGAGATAGTTGCAAATTGCATACTGATAGAACATTTGATGAACATTTTAAAGATTTTTCTGAGTGGGTTTTGAGCGTTTTGAATACATATTAGGGATTTCGATCATTTTAGTTCATATATGGTAATTGCGCTCCCCGAAGTGTGTAACTTTTATATTTTTTTGCTATTTTCTTCACTTAATCATTTATTGATAACCCCTAAAAATGACCCCAAATTCGTCTTTATTTTTTTTATTGGGACCCCAAATAAAACCCCAAATTTTGTTTGGGAGCACTTGAAACCCTGGGAGACCCAAACGCGTTCATGGAGACGCCACTTAATTCACGTTTTTTAAAAAAATGATAATTCTGTTGTGAACAAAAACAAATGCTGAGAAAAAAAATCAAATTGAAAGCATGAAAAATTGGTAGAGTAACTGTTGGAAAAAAAACCTTCCATTTACCATGTTTCTTTATACGGACATAAATATGATACTATATTTGACAGTATACAATATGTATGTAAATCGATTGCAAAATTGTAGGATTTTAAGCCATGGCAGGTGATTTCATATGATTTCATGCAACTAATTTAGAGCAATCATGTAATTTGACCCGTTATGCATAACGCAAGCTAAACGCGTACATGGACACAGTCAAAACGCAAACTGGTACACAAGCGCAAACGTGCACATGGAGACGCCATTTTCTCCTCCACACTCACACACATGGTTGAATGTCAATGGCCATTTTTACACACCATAATATCATTTAAATGATTTACTTAAATCAAATGCGTCATCTTTAGCCTGTATGTACTACCGCAAATTGGCAAAGGGGTCCCCATGCTCCGCCAAGTAAATTTTGCAAATTTTTAGATGGTTAATAGCCATATTAATAAAATGTTCAGTTAATTCCTCTCTCAGCGACTATCCTTATTGATGTTTTTCCCCGCGTATGTACATAACATGTGCTCAATGTTTTCGTTATGATGCATTTGACAATGCGTCATAATGACTTAATAATACACGCATAATATGTTTAAATGACACTCAATTACCTTGCAACATACATACAACATTCGTATATCCACAAAATATATTAAAAAAAAACACAGCAAGATTGTAGCATATTTCAAACGATTTAAAATTTGTTCATCGAGAAAACCCGAGAACAAACCTTCGTTGTGGTTTAAGTTTCGGAAGGCAATGCTTCCTTTATTTTTCTGCATTGCCATTTTTGTGGCAGCCAGTGGCGATTTCTTCCAATCAAACATCGACCTCCATCTCCCTCTCTACTTTCTCATATTCCGCTCTCAGCTCCTCCGCCAGTCGATTCACCAGATCCCTTTGTCGCTCGGCATAGCGATAATACATCAGCTTCACCCCGCTGACACTCGCGATCTGTAACCGAAAACTGTAGCGATAACCGCGGCTTCGATCGGAGCACGCGCGTTCGTAGCGCACCTGCAGATCGCGTTCGCGGTTGTCCAGGGTGACGAGGTGGGCGCAGACGCGCTGGAATTTCCGGTTTTCCACGTTGAGTTGCTGCAGTTTGGTTATCAGAGGCTGCGGGACCTGGATGCAGGCTGTGGAGTGTTCGTCGCACATCATCTTCGATTTATTTGTTGGTCAATTTATTTCTTGCAATGGGTAGATCTGATCGCTATGGTTCTCCGTTTATAAATGATGAAGCAAGTGTATTTCGTAGTGATTTATATAGGGAGGACCCCTTTGACAGATGTCACGCCGTGTCCTGCTTTGTCCATTTGCTTTCATATCTTGCTCTTTTCTTTTTTCTAAATGTTTGAATAGAGTCACAGCCACTTGTAATGCATTTGTTTTCGAGTACGTTCTTTAATATTCTAAATAGAAAATAATAATAAATAAGTCAGGCTACTTAATGACACCAAAGTCAATGTTGAGATATCTGACAGAGGGCTCACATTAAGACATACAGTTAATCAATGCTAAGTAATGCTTTGTGACACATTAGCATTGTTATGGCACTTACCAGGTGTGTGCCTTTTATTTGGACTTGAGCATCTTGATCCCTTTGTGTGTACACTGTGTCACCTGGCCACTAAGGCTTTTTAATTACTCGTTATGTACACAATGGGCTTTTAGTGAGGAAAATGAGATAAAGGCAGATGTAAAGACGGTTAAGAATAAGATTAGAGGGGAATTACTCATATTTTTAATAAAACTTAAAAGAGTAAAAGCAAAAATGATATGAAATATTATTGTTTGTGATAAAAGTCCACTATTGTGATAGATCGTAAAGGCGAACCAGTTAATGCTTTTATTCCTCATATCAAAGGCTTAGATTCCGACCTCAAAGAAATAATAAATGCTTTTCCACTAGATAAATGGCTAACAAGACGTTAATCTTTCTAAAATGAAATTGGTTTACGATTTATTCTTTAAAAAATCACTGATTCTGCTCAACAAGCTTTCGTGATCCAGCAAGATATATTTGTGATGAATTTGTTTAACACATATTTAGAAAAAAAATAATAATACATGTAATACTTTATGAAACATAAAATGATTTACAGGTAAATTTGTAATTAGAAAATATCAATAAAGAAATCATTGGTTAATTTATTTCACCTTTTATGCAATCATTTGTTGTTACAGCGTCCACTACACCGCAAAATCAACAACCTTCCTATGGCAACGAGAAACCAGAGACGGTGCCCCAGCTGCCCTTAGCTATGGATCAACTCCTTGGTACGTATAATACATTTATTTCAACAATTACAAAAGGAGAGCAATATTAAAATGAAAATTTGGTGGACCCTGAATAGCGAATCGATCAGCGGAATTGGGTGATTCGATTATTGATTGATTCTCAATGGCTTTTTGGAAAAGTGCTTTTGGGTTGTGTATGATCTTATCTTGAAATTTGAATATAAACAACAACAACAACAACAATGTCCAGCAAATTTCGGGTCAAATGAGTTATTTTAAACTGGATAAATAGTTAAACTTTGTTTGCAACCTGATTCAGTGTCTTATTCTTTTGCAAATTATTGTGGTGATTTGTATCGATACATTTTGGCTTTTGGATATAGCTTCAAACCTCTTTAGATATTAAAATACGGATTACCGAATGCTCTCTATTAAAACAAGCTTTTGCATGACTTGCCTATTCAATAATTATAAAACATATTTTAAGTCTAATTAAAATATGTATTTGCAAAATGTTAATTGCTTTGAAACATTTTCCAATAAAATCATTCTTTATTAGTGCTTTGAATATTTTGCTACATCTAACTTGTTTACAAACTTTTTATGGATTAAAATAAATAAGTTTTGTTTGCAATAAACTGTTCTTGAGTAAGTTTATATTCATGTAGTGAATATGCGTTTGACATTTTGGTTAAATAACAGACCAGCATTCTAGAGGTAAATTAGTTGGCGCTTTTCTGTGTGCTTTTCAAACAATATTTTGAGTTGAAATCTCTTGACATTTAGTTTGTAAAACCCTCTTTCTTCATACGTCGATATGCTTTCATGTAGCCGTTTTTGTTAACCATTTTTTTTTTCTCACATTTTTATTTTTCACAATTTGATTGGCTCTCATACTTGATATTTTCCATGAATGTTCACCCAAACTTCCTTATTTTATATCGAATTTCCCTTTTAATGTCTCAACCCTCATCAAAATATGTAACTTTGGCCATGTACGTTTGTCTATGCGTCGATGTTCGACCCATCGGTATTCGTCACATCCGGATATTATCTAAGCCGTATGATAAAAACCCGAGCCTCAATTAAAGTTCTCAATTAGTGTGTTTAAATGATCGATAAGAACAAAACAAGAAAACCGTTTTCTTATGTATGCTGTGGCCAAATGTAATACATGTATATTTCAAAATTTACATATCATACTATGATATTATGATTTCGATATTATGCATCGGGTTATGCAGTGGATTGTCTCCTTTCCTGGCGCATTCGTAATCCGATCGGAAACATTTCTAATTTGTGGCAATACTGCTTTAGAAAAATAAATTCAACCACCTGAAAAAAAAATTAGTTCTCTGGATTTTAAAACTTTAAACTCAACCTCGATGTGCTTTTTTAGCCCCCAGCCAACCAATTTGGCTGAGGGCTATTGCTATCCCCCATTCCGCCTGTCCGTCCGTCCGTCTGTTAACATTTGAGATGCAGTAGTTTGTCCGCGGCATTTTGGTATGAAGCCTTTGTCCTAGGGTTCTGAAACTTCACACAGTGAAAGAATATATATTGCAAATGTGCAACGTTGAGGTTTCAGTTTGATCGACCAAAAATTGTCGAAAAAACGGGGGTCTGAACTTGGACAAATTTGAGATATTTTGGGATATTCATACAGCACTTTGTCCGCGGCACTTTGGTATGAAGCCTTTGTCCTTGGGATCTGAAGCTTAACACAGTGAAATAATATATATTGCAAATGTGCAACGTCGAGGTTTCAGTTTGATCGCCCTTAAAATGTCGAAATTATGGGGGTCTGAACTTAGACGAATTTGAAATATTTTGGGATATATATACAACACTTTGTCCGCGGCACTTTGGTATGAAGTCTTTGTCCTAGGGTACTGAAACTTCACACAGTGACAGAATATATATTGCAGATGTGCAACGTCGAGGTTTCAGTATGATCGACCAAAAATTGTCGAAAAAACGGGGGTCTGAACTTGGACAAATTTGAGATATTTTGGGATATTCATACAGCACTTTGTCCGCGGCACTTTGGTATGAAGCCTTTGTCCTTGGGATCTGAAACTTAAGACAGTGAAATAATATATATTGCAAATGTGCAACGTCGAGGTTTAAGTTTGATCGACCTTAAAATGTCGAAATTATGGGGGTCTGAACTTAGACGAATTTGAGATATTTTGGGATAGTTATACAACACTTTGTCCGCGGCACTTTGGTATGAAGCCTTTGTCCTAGGGTACTGAAACTTCACACAGTGACAGAATATATATTGCAGATGTGCAACGTCGAGGTTTCAGTTTGATCGACCTTGAAATGTCGAAATTTTGGTGGTCTTGACTTAGACGAATTTGAGATATTTTGGGATATTTGTACAGCACAGAAAGATTGCCCGTATATCATGAAGTTGTGAGGACTACGTTGTATGGACGAATATAAAAGGGCAACGGTGTGAGAAAAACATTGTGAACAAGAAATTATGAGAAAATGCGCTGTGAGAAAGACGTTGTGAGAAAGATGTTATGAGGGAGACGTTGTGAGAAAGATGTTGTGAGGAAGTCGTTGTGAGAAAAATATTTCTTTTGACCTGCTTCTTTTAATGGACAAAATTCGTGATAAAGAATGTTTTGCATAGGCTGGGGGCTTTGCATCTCTGATGCCTATGTTTATGCTTTTGTTAAACTTCAACACTTAGGTTTTTGATGTCAACTGTGTGATTTTATAACTACATGTACTTATATAAAATTTAGCAATGATGTGCTAATGTTAACTGATAACGCTTATCGTACTACATGTACTTTGAATAACTTTATATGTATATTTTTCGTCATTTCTCAAATTTCAAAATTAGCAAATAAAATACACATGTCGTTGTTTCTTTGCAGTGAACCAAAGCATTGATCATCCATTCAATAATTATATTACGCATCAGGAAATTTCGGATATAAACCTAGGCCTCCTCGAAACATTTAACGTTAAAACTGTAAGCCTTGTAAGCTAAACTTTTCATCTTAAGAGCTACGGCCTAGCATTTTGAATGTTATAATATACATTGAATATTTACTTTACTAGTATTCGGCACGGGTCTTCACCGTCGTAACCTTGGCAACAACTTCGACCAGCGTCTCAAGGTCAGTCACTCGAGCTTCGTGACGACGGCGGACAACAAGCATATACTTGCTGCGGGCTTCTGGGACAAGAGCTTCAGGGCATTCAGCACCGATTCGGGTAAGTGTACAGAGGACCTGGTCCACACGAAGGTTTCCGACCAAACAGTTTTCATCTTTTAAGTTTCCATAACATCTTTCAAAATTCGTGATGTATTTGGGTGTAATACAAAAAAAAGGCAGACATTTTTGCGATTCACTCTTTTTTTCTTTCGATATACATCAATCTGATTATTGTTCAGCATTTCCATAGACTAATGAGAATCCCTTTCTTAAATCCCTATGTCCTCATAACAGGACCTACCCCACTTACCCCTCCCCTTTCCCCATGTTATGGATACATAGAGATGAGCACCCCTGAAAATGAACTCGACCTTCCCCCACTCATTTGCCTCCCATCGGCCGTACATTCCACCCAGACTTGTTGCGATTCCAGACACTCAACCAACACAGTATTCGAGTTCTGATCATGCGTTGAATACTCCACATAAACCCGTAACGAATGTACATCATTAACAACGATTTCCCCAACCATGGAGTTGTCATCATTAGCCTCGAAACTCGATGTGAATAAATAGAGTCCGTTGGCTGGACAAGTGAATCTGCCCTGAGTGTTGTCATAGGAATTGACAGTGTCGAGAAGTTCTTGATCGAATTGAACTGTGTTGCCTGTGTTGTAATTGGCTGTGTTGGAGGCATAGGCGGAAAAGGCGACTGCGTTGGTGGTTGCTTTGAAAAAGAGAAACAAATATATGTACATTTGAACAATGAATATTAATCTTATACAATTAAGGTCTAAAATTTCATTTTTTGTCAGCCGCCGAATGACTTCGGGCAGAATATTTTAGGGTATTTATTTTCCGCATGATTTGGCACGTGCAAAGTAGCTGATGTGGGTTGAATCCCCTTAGCAAATATATTTTATCCTCGGCCGAGGCTTATTTTACACCCTGGTATAATATTTCAATATTTTTAGAAACTAGATAGTGTAAGATAACTTCATTAAAATGAATTTATCTTATTAAAGGGTAATATTTTGTTAAGGTTGGTAGAGTTTGAGAGAGTAGGGATTGGGGCAGGGGTGCGATGACTGACCGTGTCTCGCTCTTAATTTGAATCAGAATATTTATAGCAGGATGTATCCATTACATTTGACTGTGTATCAGAATGTATTTACTACAGACCTTGCAATTGTAGTCGCGCCATTTCTGTTTCGAATGAAGCTATACGCTCATCTTGGCGACGGTTCATTGCTATTAGCTGATCGATGATATGTTGTTGTTTGAAATTTATTCGTTGTTGTGATTCGATCATTTGTTGTTGTTTTCCTACTTGCTCTCGAATAGTTCCCAATTCTTCATCAATTTGTGTATTCGCGTCATTTTCCTTGCCCTATTTAAAAATTAAATGCCAGCCCCGATATGACTCATAAAAGATAGTTGTAGTAATTAAAAATCGCTATTAAAATTGACCTGAAAACATATAAGAATGTCTCTGATATGAATTTGCGGGACGTCAAACACACGTAACACACGTCAAAGTTAAAATCTACCCATTTGCACTTAATTTCGAAAATGAATCTTTGGAATCGTAAGATAATAAAAAAGGAAAACAACTTGCCTGAATTATTGGTAGCGCATAGATAAGACAACAAATCAAAATGTCCACTTTTGCCATTTGAAGTATATTCCGTAAAATCGTGTGTGTGTTTGAAAACCAAGTTGTATTTGAATTTGTACAGTGTTTGTTGTTTTTAAAGTGCATAATACACAGACATTGAGACACTATCTTTGAATTTGGATGTTTACATCTGTGCCTTTCACATCGATATTGATACCATCGTTAGGGTGCAGACTGAGGAAAGTTCGGATTTAGGTCAACTCGTAATTCATTGAGTACAATGGTGGTGCAAGTGGTTTACGATTATTCTATGACAATGTTTTCAAATACAATAACATATAAATTTAGTTTTCAACAATCCCATCCCTTCCATTTCTAATTTCTGTCAAATTCATAACAATAATCACATGATTTCATTCCTTTCTTCATTAATAGCCAAGGTAGTCTAGGTTGTCTTCAGTCAGTGTTTACGAATGCAATAACAGGATTTGTATCCTCCATATTCATCAATGCATTCCTTCTTCTGATTTGCAGCCAAAGTGGTACAAGTTATCTTCGGCCACTTCGACGTTGTCACGTGTCTCGCTCGATCTGAGTGCAACATCAACCAAGATTGCTACGTGGTGAGCGGAAGTAAGGACTGCACCGTGCTCGTGTGGCACTGGAACGCCAAGCAGGCCAGCATACTGGGCGATAATGGCAGTAAGTTATATAATAATTATATCTGATCGTTTTACTAATAAAAGAACTGGGACAAAAAATATTAAGATATTTGTTTTTTCAAGGTGGAATCGAGGTTATAATCATTCATCATCTGACTTAGTCGCGAACCGTTTGATTACTGTCAGCTCTGGTAAAAAGTGTCAGACATAAAGAATACGTATACCCTTGCAGTTCAGATTATAATCCGAATACACATTCCAATACATTTGAGATATTCATGGTGTTGACGTAAATGGCAAATATTGATGAGTATTCTCCGTATTTAAGGTATCGAGAGCCCCACACCTAAGGCAGTGTTAACCGGCCACCAGTCAGAAGTCTCTTGTGTCGTCGTCTCCGCGGAGCTCGGCATTGTGGTCAGCGGATCTATCGGTAAATCATTTTTATTTTACTGTAAACAAGTAAGAAAGATAATATTGTCCGTGGATGCAAAAAAAAACTGTAAATGAGCTTTAAAGGTAACATAATTAATATATGGCATATAAATAACAGATTCATTTGTTGATAGGGTTAGATATTAATTGCCATTATCACGGTAAATCTATATAGATTTAGAACACCTCAGTACTTCAGTAGCTTCGGTAAAATTTAAAAGTGATGAACCTATTTATGTGTTTCACCGCATTGGAGTTACTAAGGATATGTAAACCAATCAACCTGAAATTTCTTATATCATTCCCATCAAAAGATATGTATGACATAGAAATGGTTATCCCTCAATAGATGGCGCCGTGTTGATCCACTCCAACTCGGGCGATCTTCTTCGCTCCCTCGAACCCCCGCAGCCCACTCGCCGTCCGTCGACCGTGTGCATGAACCGTGAGGGCTACATCGTGGTCAACTTCGACAAGGGCGGACTCAGTCTGTATGGCATCAATGGAAAGACGCTGAAGCACGCAAATCATGAGAATAATATCCAGGTACATTTAGTGGATGTAACAAGGTTATGTATGAAGAATGTATGAGAGATAAGAATAAATAAATTTCGTTAAAATTTATGAATCCTTTACCTTTATTTTTGGTCGATAACAAAATAGATGTAATGTGTAATTATCCCCCGTGAAACGGAGGGATATGGGTTTGAGCTTGTCCGTCTGTCTGTCCGTCCGTCCGTCCGTCTGTCTGTCTGTCCGTCCGTCCCCCTTGACATAGGGTTGTTTGTGCACGCGAGTTAGGCATGAAAGAATTAAGCTTGAGCTTTGAAATTATACACACGTATAAACCAAGGTCTGAAGTCGTGCCTCGTCAAGGTTTTATCTCGATCGGTTGAAAATTGTCGATTCTGGAGCACTTTAAAAATTGTCGATTTTAAACTTTTTTCAGATGCCAAGCACTTTGTGCACGCGAGTTTGGTCTGAAGCAATTGAGCTAGAGCTTTCAAATTTAATACACGTATAAACCAATGTCTGAAGTTGGGCCTCGTCAAGGTATCATCTCGATCGATTGAAAATTGTCGATTCTGGTGCACTCTAAAAATGGATGATTTTCAACTTTTTTTCAGATGCCAAGCACTTTGTGCACGCGAGTTTTGTATGAAGGAATCGAACTAGAGCTCTCAAATATTATACACATATAAATCAATGTCCAAAGTTGGGCCTCGTCAAAGTTTAATCTCGATCGATTGAAAATTGTAGATTCTGGAGCACTTTAAAATGGATGATTTTCAACTTTTTTTTTAGATGCAAAGCACTTTGTGCACGTGAGTTTTGTATGAAGGAATTGAACTTGAGCTTTCCAATTTTATACACGTACAAACCAATGTCCGAAGTTGGGCCTCGTCAAGGTTTCATCTCGATCGGTTAAAAATTGTCGATTCTGGAGCCTTTGAAAAATGGACATTTCATATTCAGTTGAGGAAATGTGGGTGATATATGTTATAAGATATGTTTTAAACCAATGTATACCTGCTATTTAAAATTAACCTATACATGTAGTATTAATAAAGAATATATATTGCAA
>LQRL01015481.1:0-10587 GCA_001703475.1 Hydroides elegans | reverse complement strand
ACTCTACACAACGACAAAGCAGTTTTGCATCATGTCACGATGATTTGCATTTGTTTCAGTAAAACCCGTTGTGTATCTAACGAAATCCTGATAATGATACTATATAGGATTGACCTTCTCAAATATATGTAATGAATTTACCTGGCGTGGTCTCCAATGATTGTTGTGAATGCCCTTCACCATCCAATGATTGCCCAGAGCTTTCTCCCTCACCTTAAAAATATTTATAGTTGTTTTCATATATATTGAATGAATCACTTCCATATAGCTGTTCATCTAATAATTGACAATTAATATGCGCTATTTATTAAGAACTACAAACTCTTATTTTCTAGTTCGATGAAAGACCGTTTGCCTATTACTTCAACTTGCAATCGCTACAACAAGTAAACAACGCATTTCTTCTAAAGAGATAGCATCAGCAACGACAGAGAATTCGAATCTTTTATCAACGCTTGATAAGTAACTAAGGTATTTATTTATATGATTTAGTTTCATAATTACAGCAATAATTAATCTGGTTCACTGTACATTGATTGTTTAGAGCTCCCTCCATCACTTTAAAACATGTTTAATTGGCAGTTGAGAAAATGGACAATACTTATATTTTTGCATTCGTTCCATATTTTGAATGGATCAATTCCATATAGCTATGTATGTAATAATTGGCAATTATATACTCGTTATTCAAAGAAAAATTAACGTTTTATAGCAATTGCTATAAAAAGTGAACAGCGCCTTTCTTCTATAGATACAGCAAAATCATCGACAACTATTTTGAATATTTAACTAACTCTTGGTGTGTAACTTAGTATTTATTAATATGAGTCGGTTCCATAATGATATCAAAAACTAACCTGGTTCGCTTTCTGATGATTGCTTTGAGCTCCCTTCATCACCTTACAACATATTTAATTCGCAGTTTAACTATGGAAAACATTTATATTCTTGCATTTGTTTAAGTGTAATACGAGACCACTCTGCCATGTATATTGTTTGGAATAAATATAAATTGCGGATGAAACATCAACATATTGTATGGACAAGGTAAAAATTGAATTCCTTTTATTATATTATTCAACTAATAAATAAGGTTTAAAGAAGGAAATGTCTTAAAGCAGATTTTATTTGTTTTCAATTTATAATAATGACCCAACAAGTTATCCTATTATCGCTTGAAAATAAATAATGATTGTGCTAATTTGTATTGCCTCCCCTAAGGCAATCATGTATTGCTTCATTCGTAAATATTGATTAAGAAATAAACTTATTTAATCCCCAATGATCAGTTGATCAATAACTCTTGATCAGTAAGTTAAGTTATCTATACGATTGCGTTTTCAAAATAAACCTCATACCCAATATGGTCAAAATTTGTTTTCATGTTTTTGTTTAATCGTTCGCAATTAAAATCGGTAACTGTTTAATATCAAAATATTGTATTGATGTGGTAAACACATACAATTCAAGTTTAAAACACTAAATTTTGTTTGAAGCAGGAACTCTATTCAAACAGTTTTTTTTTCAAATTATAACTATTGCCTAACAGTTTTTTTACCGATGTTTTCATGTGAATACTTACAAATTTAAAATAATTATAACTTCGTTAAATGGCGCTTTATTTCTAAATTTTAATCATCTAAATAACCTGTTAAGCTCTGCGATTATTGTTTGGAGATACATCCTTTACCTGATTAACATTTCAAGTTTTTTCGGCTGATGGTCGTTTTTGCATTAATAAAAAGCATGTTTTGGGCAATATATTTATTTTAAAATATTGTATAAAATCCACACGTTTTATCCTAATCATCTGACTTTATTCATGCAACAGCATGGGCCAAAAGCAATAAAATGGCGGACATCTAGGCGTTTTTTCGACAGTAACCTAATGATTTTACATATCCGCTAAGTGTCGCGATTACTAACCATTCGAAAAGAAATATGAATAATAAGTACTCAAAAACATATCAATAATGCTGCATAAAAATATCAGCTAACGGAGTAAATGTTTCATAAAAATGTGAATTATATCGCTGGTTATCGCATTCTACCATATCTTTCTTGTGCGATGTAGCCTTGTCTTAAACTGTCAAGAAAATAAGCATGCTAATGTGTTAAAGGAATATAACTTAGTCTTAGCGTTTGGTGTTATAGTCTATTTAACGCAATGGATTTATCACGTAAGAAAATAGTATATTAATTTAGCGCGAGGATAATTTCGTTGGTAACAGTGTTTTACGATATGTTTTTTTTTCGAACAATCAATTTATTTCATCCTAGATTAGGAAGGTAACAGATTACATTTTTCGTCATAATGACAGGTGAAATGACAGTGTGTTATGTAATCTGGTGCTTAATCGAAATAAAAATTGATAAGAAATAGTTATTATTATATTGTTTAATGATATTATAATTATAATCAACATTAATTAAATTATTGTATCAAACAAAATACAATCTTAGCATACAAATGTCTTTAATTTAGAGATTAGATTTGTTTATATAAGTTATGAAAATTGATTGGGAAATTATGATTATTTCTTTTCTGGATATAGTTTCATTTATTTTCCATATGCTGCGTTTCTTAAGTATATTAATGTTTATCTAAAATAACCATTGACATTATGCAATAGTACATTCTAGTTTGTATATATGAAATAAATCAATAGTATCAATTTAATATGTATCTCATATGAATAAATGAACATAAACCAAACATGTAATATACGTTGTGCAAAGCACTAGATTGATATTTGTATTTAATGAACGATTTTAAGTACTTAACTGTGTTCTTATATGATTTAATATTAAAAATAAATGATTATTCCTTTTAATATTTTGCAACATGATTGGTGGGTATGTCCTTTATTTACGACATTGACAGGAATATGAAATAAGTTAAGCACGTTTGTTGATAACGACGTCATTCCTGCCCCATGAGCGCTTTATCGCACTTAGTGAACGATATTAGAATATGTACAATGATTTGCAAAATACTTAACATGGGTTAACCTAATTAGATTTGTTAATATTGAATACTAGATAAATTGTGTACATTTTCACATTCGTTAGAAAGACACCTATTTAGACTCTAATAGAAAGACAAGAATTGGACCCTATGAGGAATCTACATACAAAACTCTATAAGATTATTCAAAGAGTGTGATTTCATAGATTTCTAGAAGGAGCATCGAAACAGGAATAACACGATAGAACTTTGTTTTAATGTGTTTTGCTGTAATTGGAAGATATCTTTAAAATCAATGACATAACGGATATCTATAATATGATTGAGTCATTCCAATTTATTAAAATGAATGTCTCGTTAATTATCTATTACATTCAGGCTCTATTCATATTTTTACAACATTGACAGAAATATGAAATAAGTTAAGCACGTTTGTTAATAACGACGTCATTCCTGCCCCATGAGCGCTTTATCGCACTTTTTAATTAGTGAACGATATTAGAATATGTACAATGATTTGCAAAATACTTAACATGGGTTAACCTAATTCGATTTGTTAAGCCGCATAATGAATACTAGATAAATTGTGTACAGTTTCACATTCGTTAGAAAGATACTCCTATTTAGACTCTAATAGAAAGACAAGAATTGGACCCTGTGAGGAATCTACATACAAAACTCTATAAGATTATTCAAACAGTGTGATTTCATAGATTTCTAGAAGGAGCATCGAAACAGGAATAACACGATAGGACTTTGTTTGAATGTGTTTTGCTGTAATTGGAAGATATCTTTAAAATCAATGACATAACGGATATCAATAATATGATTGAGTCATTTCAATTTATTAAAATGAATTTCTCGTTTATTATCTATTACATTCAGGCTCTATTCATATTTTTACACAGGCCTTACCTTTTGAACTGCTTTATAATCATGAATATCAAATTAAATTACGATAGAAATTCGCAGACCTTTTATACTTTGCCGTATATTGATCATATTTCATACTCGTTCACTAATCAAAAAGTTAGATATTGTGCATATTGGTGAGGTATAGTCGTAATGTCAATGAAACCATCTATATACCTTATTATTTTAATAATTATTGTTAAAGAGGATATATACACCTATCATGTAGATTAGTTTTAAAAGGAATAAACTAAAAAACAATAATCAATTGCAAATGAACGCCAACAATAGCTTCAGGCCTTACCTTTTGAACTGCTTTATAATCATGAATATCAAATTAAATTACGATAGAAGTTCGCAGACCTTTTATACTTTGCCGTATATTGATCATATTTCAAACTCGTTCACTAATTAAAAAGTTAGATATTGTGCATATTGGTGAGGTATAGTCGTGATGTCAATGAAACCATCTATATACCTTATTATTTTAATAATTATTGTTAAAGAGGATATATACACCTATCATGTAGATTAGTTTTGAAAGGAATAAACTAAAAAACAATAATCAATTGCAAATGAACGCCAATAATAGCTGAAAAGCGTTCACTTAATAAAAAGATACCTCTACTTCATACATATGGTCTACAAATTTATTGAGATTATTAAACATAGCCATACATATAAAATATAACATAAAAATAACTTTATCAATTTATGCTAATAAGTTAATTCATTGAGTTTCACTTACCAGCGAAGGCTTGTCCAGATAAAACCAAAAAGCAAAACGCTATAAAAACGAGCTTCATTGCTAAAACTTGATAAACTGAAATTCCTTCAGCAGCTCTCGGCCCCTTCTGATTTTATCTACGTGGCATGTAGTGCTATATAAAAAATAACCAAGCTTGCAATTGCGATCACGTGACAGACAAATTCAAGGGCTTTCGTGCAAATAGGTTTAGCAGCGTTGACACAAAAATACGTTTATTTGTGGTGCTTTCAGCCAACTTCAAAACACTAATTGAAGTATATTCAAAACGAAGAACTATATTGAAAGCCTGGATTTAGATAATTTACACCTTGGCAGTTTGCACACACCCTCATCATTACCCAAGTTGTTCTCGTTCTCAGGGTTAATTTGAGGTCAACATCAGCTCAATATGAGGTGTTGTGCAACAAGAGTTGAAATTAGTTCAGCTGCACAGGTTTATGCTAAGAAAAAGTAAAATCATGTATCCGTATCCATGTGTTAGGTGAAAAACACAATTCGTTATCAGTTTAAGATAAACTTTCCTATCCTAATGAGTAAACTTTATTTCAATGACTAGTAATATGTCAACTTAATATATTACTGATACATTTATATACAAATACATTTAAATAGATAAGATATAAAAACTACTTGCATTCGATAGGTTAGTGTGCAATGTATCGTAGTATTTCATTTAGGAAAACAGTCTTAGTATGTATTTAGTACACTATATTTACTTTATTTAGATAATTTAGATAATTGGTCTCAACTCGTTGGTCTTCTTATTATATCAACGTGGCATCGCTGCGTTGCATTAGACGTTATAAAACGTTATATTGAATAATCATCATATGACACACACATTAGAGGGCTCCCTGCAAACGTATTCATTGATTGTCTCTGAAGCACACATATGATTTTTATGATTCCTTCAACAAAACCTCATGAGAAACATTTTGACACGGAATCACGGAAACACTAAATCAGTAAAATATTTTATTAACATACGTCTAAAAGGCAAATAAAGCTGAAATAGTTTTACCGGTATATATGAAGGAGTAGATATAAATAAGTGTATATGTGAGAAATATAAAGCTATAGATATCATCAAAACTTAGTATGATGTCAAATTATATGTCTCATCACAAGATACGATTTGTGCTTAAACACCATTTGGGAACCATTTAAATTTGAAACCTGGTCTGATTTTAACAATATTCATTGTCTTGACAAAACATTTAGTTTAAGAACGCAATATTTGTTAAGTTTAATTTAGGAAAACTATTTACTTATTTTTTTTTTATTTTACTGATTTATGGATGTATATATATACACACCTACATGTATTTAGTACTAGACCAATTTCAATTATTATGATGATGTGCCACGTACCGTAACATATCTGTCGAACTGAAATAGTTCCCTAGATAATAATCTATATTTTTGTTCAATTAAATGTGGTTTATAAAGATAAAGTGCCCTTTCAAGTTTCATTTTGATTTCAAAATTTATAAAGTTTGCAATTGCGTTCAGTGAACTATGCTAAATGGATGACGAGCTTTCTGGTCACTTCGTACTTTTACAACTTCGTACTTTTTAACTTCGACCTCTTTTTTGTCACTTCGTACTTTTGGTATTTTGGTCACTTCGTATCATTTTGGTCACTTCGTTCTTTTTTTGTCAGTTCGTAATCTTTATATATTTTGTAATTTTATCAAAAAATACAAACAAAAAAGTTCCAACAGTGTGACATTATGCCTTTGATCCTGCCAAAAAACAAGAAACACGATCGTCAAATATGTAACGCATGTGGCATGTTGATTGCAAATGGAAGGATTGAGACTGAAAAGCTTATGAATATGAGTGTGTGTAATTTCTTTACTATATCTTCGAAATAAGTTAATTCCAGATGCTAATTACGGCCTAATGTCTAAGTTGACTTAAAATTAATTGCCACTTAAGACCTAACAAATTCTATTATCTAATATTTTCATTAAGAATTTCACGCAAGCACGATCCTAAAATAAACTAGGATATTCAACGTCTGAGGGTCAATATCAACCAAAATCCAAATCTAATTCAATTCAAAACGATATTGAAAAGATTAATGTAATATTATCAATCATGTAGTGTATGTCATATATTTATTAATCATTATTCAAAAAAGTACGGAGTGACGTATTCGAAAAGTACGAACTGACCAAAATAAAAAGTACGAAGTTGTAAAAGTACGAAGTGACCAGTTCCCGATGACAATGCGATTTAAACTTACAATTTGGAAATGTTGTAATTGCTTCTATTGCGTTCTTTGAACTCTGCTAAATTGACGATGATTTAATTTTAATTTACAATTTGGAAACCGAAACAAATTATAGCTTACGTTGTGAAATTCTGTGGATTCAATACCCTCATGTATCTTTCCTAGATAAAGAAAAGCATACAGGTGTGTTAATGAATTCAAACGTTACATGTTATTAGATTTTTAAACATGCGGGTACGAGTGCATTGTCGATTTAATGGTGAATATTTTGATTTAAAGTTTCGTACCATAATAATTTCGGCAATATGAGATGTTATGTTGTTTAAAATGTCTTTGAATTTACCAAGTATGAATGCTTGAAGTTGAGTTTTTCTTGATTAATAATCCTTTCATTTATAGACTTACGATCGTTACACGTCAAACAGTAACTGTCTGCTGCGTGAAGGGTATACACATTGCAAGTGTACCTTATACAATGGCATTTCCTCATTAAATTGTATTTCAAAAATAGGCAGACAAATAGATGATATGCGTTATGAAGCGAACCAGATCGGGAAACAAATATATTATAAAATGCTTGTTCATCTTGAAATACATTGATTATTTTATTAATCATATTTCAGAATACAAAAAGAAACATATATTTCTATGGAACAATATTTTTAATAAATTGGGACCCCTAACGAAAATAACATGCACATGAGTTTCAAATATTCATACTTATATTAAACCTTATTTATGCACAACTAAAACACAGTATTAAACTCACCAAACCAAATAAATTATTGCTAAACAGAAAAAAAACTTAGCGCTAAACATTAAACGTTCAACGAATAAGCACTAAACTCAAAAGCTTAAACGTCCACCGACAGTTGTGACCGATATGAGTGGGATTTTCGTTATCAAGTTCCGTTTTGGCTTCCAGTTCTGCAACGGTAACCAAATGTGCTTATACAAGTACTTAAAAAAAATAAAAACTTATTTTATTACAGTGGGACAAGTAAATGTTGCCCTGCAGAAGGTGAGCGAAATTATAAGATTCAACAAGAGTTTGTTTATATCACGTTGTGTCCTGTTGATGTAATCCTTATGGAGACAGCAGTAATGGCAATCATAATGCTATTATCAAAGTAACTGATGCAAAGTGTTATAAACAGTTGAACTTAAATAAACATTTCCGGGATGTCTGACCTGTGTTCGCTTATTCTATTTGTATGACTACACTAGTAATGCAAACCCATTATATCACGTGTGTTGCAATTTATCATTAAAGGTTAATAATTAATGCAAACATGAAAGATGAGAAGTACAGAGAAAGATTACTTCTGAATGTTTTATTCACATTGACTTAAACCGATCGCTCTGACATTTAACACGATGCACATTTAAACGTTAATGAATTTTACTTACAATTTGTAAATTAGTTTTATCACGAATCAAGAGCATTAATAATTAGCTATCTTTTTTAAAGAATCACAAAATGAGTTAAGGTAGCCAGCACGTTTATAGTTAACGAATTAAAACATTACACTAATCACGCCATTTGTATTAACAAACGTGTATTGATAATACGATATAACACGCAAGAAAACAGTGAAAAAGCCTTTTGATTCGGGATATTCGTAGTACGAATTAATAGTAGAACATGCATGCAACCGGTAAATAGAAAACGTAACAACAGGCAGCCGTGTGGCATGCATATGTAAAGGAAAATTATTAAATTATAAGAAATTTTAAAGCAGTTCTTAGTCGAATAGTCATAAATTTGGTATCATAGCAAAGCTCTTATATCGTGGAACATTATTAACGCAAAAATTAGTGGATATTTGATAAATATGAAACAAATTTTAGTTTTAGAAATAGTAAACTTTACATAAAGAATTAAATGGAAATTACCATAACAGAGAATAAAAGACCATATATGGACAAGGTCATATCTTAATATTTGACGTTCACGTGTACTTTTTAGGTAAACTAGTGTGTTTCTGGTATCACGAATATGATCTTGAATGGAATTTTAATCAATCTTGCGATCATAATGTGTCTTGCTAGCCTACCGGGCGATCTCGAAAATAAAGATAGAACAAAAACATATTCAAGGCATGAACTTTTTAAGATTGGCAAGGTGTATAAACACAAACCGACCCAAATAATATCGGGTCAATCAGCTGTTTTTCAAAACATACAAAATCTAGGCCTTGAAAAACAAAGGGGTCATCGTAAAAAGAATGTCAAAACAAAAATTGATAAAAAACATCAAAATGGATCAAATGCAAAGAACCTTATCAATATCTCAACGAAAAATACATACTCTGAGTTGAAATCAAATAGTGTTAAATTAACTTTAATAAATGCGCGGTCCGTTAGGGCGAATCTTCCGCTCTTGCAAGCTGCTTTTTCGGATGATTCGCAAATGCTTGCGATCACGGAAACTTGGATAAATACTGAAACTGATAATTTCTATATTGATGAATTAACTCCACCTTGATATAAAGCTATCACCAAAAACCGTGAAAACGGCCGAGGAGGAGGGGTCGCCCTCATCGCAAAGGATGGTTTGAAACCAAAGGATATTACACAAGAAATATTTAAATCCTTCGAATACTCAATCTCTCAACTCTCATCGGGGCAATTACAGCTCAAAGTAGTTGTCATCTACCGACCTCCTAGCTCAAAGTTTCCCGACTTTCTGGACGATTTCACCTCGCTGCTAGAAAGCCTCCATCAAAAACAAACCCCATTTGTTCTGGTCGGCGATTTCAACATTCATGTGGACAATCAACACGACCATAAAGCACAGCGATTTTTGGAACTACTTCACAGTTTCGACCTCGTTCAACACGTTGAATCTTCCACGCACTCCCTTGCTCACATACTCGATCTTGTGATATCGCAAAGACAAAGTGAATTACGGATTTCAAATGTTCAAATCGGTGAGTTAATTTCTGATCATTTCGCAATAAAGTGCAACCTCTCGACTGAGATGCAAGAGGCTCCAACCAGAACTGTATTAGCCAGAAATATCAAATCTATTGAAATAGATGCTTTCAAAAAAGACCTTAGTAGTTTAGAACTTATATCAAGTCCTAAAACAGATCTAAATGACCTAGTTAAACAGTACAACACGGAATTGAAAAGCCTCCTTGAAAAACATGCCCCCCCTCACGCGTCGCACCATCAAGGCGAAACGAAACCCATGGTACACGTCTGATATCCACAATCTCCGAACCGAAAGGCGTAAACTACAGCGTAAATGGAGGAAATCGCAAAGAAGTCAGGACCTTGCTAAACTAATATCCACCAGGGAATCTCTCAAAGCCCTAATCATCGAAACGAAAACAAAATACTACAGGAACCAAGTACAGAAATCATCTCATGACCAAGGTGCACTTTTTAGAACTGTTAATACTCTTTTACACAAGAACAATAACACCCCCTTTCCGGATAAGTCAGCACAGACTTTTAGTAACGAACTGAATGATTTCTTCATTTCGAAAATTCAAAAGATCAGAAATAGCTTTCCCGAGTCGGAAAATAGTCTACAATACGATGGAAACGAGATTGAAGAAACGCTTTCGTCATTCCAACCTGTCTCAACCGAATATGTAGAGAAGATCATCAAATCATCGTCGAATAGCTCGTGTGCTCTCGATCCTATACCAACACCGATTTTAAAGAAATGTACTCATGAGCTGGTCC